>CAXKVY010005836.1:0-24602 GCA_964058915.1 Tetropium fuscum
AACCTTGCTTCTTTATCTTGATTGCTAAGGTCAGCCATTTGCCATTGCCACTTGGTATTTATAGGGATGAAATTTTAAATCCCTATGAAGAATTCGATCTAAGCTTCCCTTCGATATTCCTAGAATAAGGGTTTGTCGATTAGCAGACCTTACAGGACTTCTCGTAAACGCAATTCTAACTCGTACAATATTTTCTGGTGTACGAATTGTTCTTCGACGTCCAGGCTTCTTCAAATTTTTTACAAAATCATTTTCACGCCAATGACGAACCCATAACCTAACAGTTTTACGATTTGGCGCGTGACCCCTATTGTTGATATTAAACTTACGCCGGAATGCACGCCTAACTTCTTCTATCGAATTGCTTCTTATGTCAGTTTCTACACAATACACACGTTGTTGGACTGAGTAATCCACGAAAGTTCAATAATTATTGATGAAAACTAACAAACTTCTCGTAGAAAAATGACGTTCCGCGAAATTATTAAATTAAAATTTATTTGTGACAGGAGCCTACCCAAGACCCAATCCCTTAAATCCCAAAGACTACAGAAGATAATCCCACAGAGAACCTATTTAGTTATCTCATACGGAATTTATTAATAATATAAAATGGGTAGTCTATTTTGGGGAACCCAGTATATGTTTCGTTGTATATCAGAGTTAAGTAATAATATTTCCTTTAAAATGATATCGTGAGTATTTTACTTGAAACGCCTTTTTCAAGATGTAAAGATGAGGAAAAGAAAGATATTTTGTTGTTACAAAACTCCGAGTTTTTAACTGTAGAGAAATAACTGTTAATTTTAATAAAGCAGGAGAATCCTACAACAAAAAAATTATTATGCATTCTACTTAGTGACAAACAGATTGTGTGGAATAAAATTCGATTTTTTAAATGTTTCACGGGTTCTCCACAAACATGAAGGATCATCGGAACACCTACGGTTTAATACAGCTTAACAAAAATTTGCACACCATTGCCGATAATGCAAGAATAGTCGTTTGTACATTATAAAATTTCACGAAAACGTGAAATTAAATCGCCAATTTATGGAGTTAGAAATTGACGCTGTTTTGTATTTAGGAAAACAGCATTTGGCTTTTTGTGACCATGATGAAAATATGGCCAGCAGTGACTCCTTAAGCAGTTTTGTTCATTGTTTAGTTCATCGTTTAAATTTAGTTTTAACAAAGTGTAAACAAAAATTTATAATATAAAATATTATTTTATATTATTAATTATTATAATCGAATTATTATACGACATATTAATATTAATATATCGAATTATTATCGACATACTATATATACACGAAAATATATCGACTCGGCCTCTAAAGTTTGTCATGGATATTTTGCATAAAAGGATTTTTACAAAATATTTCTTTTTGTCGAATGATAGGATACATTTTTTAGGTTTTAGGATAGGTTTTAGTATTAAGTCTCAATCACTTTTCAAGCGAAATTTTGTAAAAACCGCTATTTTACTCAAAAAAATTTGGAGTTCGCATGGTGTAACATATTCTGATCATATTATTACTAAAATTGTAAACCCTTTACACATACTAAAAATGCGGAAACAAATGTAATTCATAATAATTATATAATATTTCGTATACCTACCTATCATATCTTCAAGGCAAATACGAACATGATTGTAGTTACTCAATTTTTTCATAAGACGAATAGGTAGTTGCAACATGTGAAAATATCATGAGATGAATAGCGTAATAAACTAAAAAAGCAACAATTAAATTATGCAAGTGCATAATTACGCATTCCGTCAAATAATATCTTATAAATCGAGACGAGAATAAATTTTACTTTTATTTTCATTCTGCTATTTTCACTGGCGCAATATCTAGTTTTATAGTAATGCGGGTACTTTCACTGTTTATTGGAAAATCTATACTTACGCAATGTATGTACATTATTATAAATCGAACATGTTATAGCCACTGAAATTGGAATGGGAACAAATGTAATATAATGTAATGTTTGTAACATCGAAATATGAAACATAAAAAATTTTCAAAGGATACCCACAATTTCCGCAATAGGAGATCGGGGCAGTATAACTTTTCTTACAGCAAGCTAAAATCGTCAATGTAAAGGCGCTTTCATTCAACAAGTTGTTATGTTTTGATATAATACTAATAACTAATCAATTTTAATACAAAACCCATCAAAATAATACACTAAATACTAAATTAAAGAATAACTGTATTACTTCTATTTCAAGAATTATTGTTGACCCCACGTTACCACAAAACGTTCGATGGTATTAGGCAACTTAGGCATCCAAATGAATGTCAATGATGCCGATGTGACACGGCCGAGAAACGTGTAAAACGGATCCGTAATATTTGAATGGGAAACATTCTTATTTTGCATCACATTCACCATCCAATTGTTTTATGATATGACGATAGGTATATAGTGTGATCAATATTTTGTTATACTACATGATAATGTCATAATGTGATGGGCGATGTATATAAAATCATTTGTTTTCCTTAAATTCCCGGAAATCGGTTATACTTGACAACGCTGTTAAAAATGTGGTAGCAGGTCTGAAGAGATCGATATAATGAGGGTTTTTTGCTCGGGTTTTTGTGTCTTATATTTCGATGGTACAAACTATACCTAAGTTATATCAACCACTAATAATAAGGCTATTGTATTAAATGCTGATTGTACTTGTGCCCATTTATATCCTTATCGGTAAGCAGACAATCGTGCAATTGCTGCTCACTTTATGTATCAATTTAACTTCAATTTTATTTCGAGCTCTTGTGAGATTCACATGTTTGAATAAATTCGCTTCCAACAAAAAGTTTAAATTTTTTAAAAACACTGCCCTCTTTCGAAAACAAAAGTCCTATTTTAACTAATCTAACACCATGTAACTATCTGTATAGAAAAGGTGATGTACGGATTCCACCGAGCATACTATACACTATACAGAGATATACTTACATTATTCTTTTACAGTTACCGTGTATAGGTCAATAAATTTCTCAAACAAATAATCGACTTTTGTGGAAAAGTTCCACACGTCGATTTTTATTTTTAAAAGGATTTGCATGGAATATGTCGTATCTTCATAGGTTTTGTTTTTTAGTTAATGACGTAATATGAACATAATATGTCCGCAATGGCTTAAATTTTATGATGATTTTTTTAAGTCGTAATTTTTTAATATCTGAGGAAGTAGGTACTTAAGACATTATTTTTAATGTTGGCATGTGTTTATAGGATAGTAACTACATATATTTTACTTAGAAAAATTATTTTGTGGCCCCGTCAGTGGCGTCCCTGAAAACACGCCTTTCCCATTTTCAACAATCTTTATAAAATATAATTTATCATTATCAATGTTAATAATAACTAGTTTCAATTTGCATTTAATTGTTTCAATCAGAAACTGTGCGTGTGACAAGAAAACACAGAGACCCATTTTCATGTAGAATTGACAGGTTAATCAGAAAAAAATATCCACATGGAAAAATGTCGGTGACGTACTCTTTTTGGTAAATATGTCAGAGGACATGTTTACAGGGACGCCACTGGTGGGGAGATACAATAACTTTTCTAACTAAAATATGTGATTTACTATCCTATTAACCAAAATTGAATACCAAAATGGAAAATAATATCTGTTGAAGTAGATATATGACGAAATAACCATTTATAAAAGAAAAATTCAACATCCTGTAGCAAAAAAAACTTCTTCTATTTCTTTTATATCTTGAATATTCTAGAGTTCTTTAATAAAATAGAGACAAATTTATTTCTTATTTGAGTTACAATAATTATATATTATATATTATATATAATGAATAGTAATAATTATATGAATAAATCGCGTCAAACTATATAAAGCTATATAGGTAAAATAAACGGTAAGTATAAAACGTTAAAAAGTATAAAATCGATTTCGTATTCATTTCGATACATTAATGATATTGCAGTATGCATTCATTCGCAACTATAGTACTTTCGTTTAATATGCAAACTAATGTAATGCGGTGCTCAGTGGCGCGCGCAATTATCCTAATTTCTTTTTTTTATTTTAAATTGTTATTGGCTAAATTGAGCACTATGTTGTACACGCAGCATGCCAAATTTTTTCAATATATTTTAAATACATTCAAAACTAAATAATTATTTGGCTTAAAGTTTTGCACATATATGAATATGACATATTAAGGCATCTTTTTAAGTCACTTCACCTTGGTTGCGCATGATGATACGCCACTGAGCAGTAAAGTCAGCTGTAAAGCCAGAAATCGCCGGCTTGTTTAGGCAGGTGTCTTCTAAGTGAGCGAGAAGGAAAATGGGATTAATATGAGTTGAAGAGAGATAGGGACCGATACGGTAAGCCGCGGACTGCAGATGCTAGTTATGTTCACAAGAAATTGTAGCGGTATACAATTGTACACTAAATATCCTTTTGTATTGCATAGTGATGTGATTTACCGCTTCTGTAGTATTTTGACAATTAATGTCAAAACACGCATTGTTTGTGAGTTCAAGTGGAAAAACTGAAAAAAGTCCGAACATTTTGCAGTTCTGAGACGTACACAACATATATTATTTTGCTAGAACGATATACCTATACAATAAAAACATCATAGTTCTACGCCACTGAGTTCGTAATTTAGGGCAGCTTAAATTTGACCCTAAATTTCGTTGGTCCACTTAAAATGGAGTTCAGTGTAATTAAAAAATGCCCATGATCTCTAATATGGTGCTACTTGGGCTTGCCATAAAGGACGAACAGTGCAGAATCTATATTCTTCTCACTGTTTTCAATGGTTGCGACGGCACTTCCACATTTTTTAGTTAGGTCAGAGTAAAGTTTCTCAACATACATACTCAAGAAGGCCAAGTAGTTGTAACAACTAACTGCAGTATTTAATGAAGGCAATTCTAATCGTGGTGATGTCGCTAAAGCAGGAGAATGCTTTCGCCTACCATTATATGAAGGTAAATCCACAGAAACTTAGAGCATGTATCGATATAACTATTCAATAGCTGAGAAGAAAGCTACTCTCACTTTGTTATCACCGACTGAAGCAGCAGGATCGCGACCTATCATCGCTTGAGGATATCGAAATGCAAACCTCAGATATTTAAAATCTTAACAAGTGACCTTTGCGACTCAGGCACCTAGGGAATTTCTAAAAGAAAATGATTTTTTTTCTCGATGATTGTAGATGAGACCTACTGAGGAAACTAGACTGCACAAAACTATTTCTATTTTTATTTAAAGCTCGACTTACATGCTCTAAGTCACTGTCTAATGGTTTCCCCACTAACTTGTAAATCACTTATTTCTGTAAGCAGAACAACAATTTCGTTAGAAAACGTTGTCGCACAGTTGAGAGTGTCAAATATCCACCATTAATTGGGGTTGTTACTCGATTTCTTCCTTATGCCGCTCTGCGAACGTGACTTCCAATATCTCTATATCTTTGTGTCACTCTTGAAATAGTTGAAACATTAAAACAAAATTTCTTTTAAAAAACAATAAAACATTCACAATCTTGAATCTTGAAAAGAGGCTATCATACAAAAAAACCATTGATATCGGAATCATTGATTCCGATATCAATTCCGTCTAGACAAAAATTAAGTTCAAACTTTTGGTTATTTTTTGGGCGTTGTTTAATTTCTTGGAGAAGTAGTGTATATGTGAACAATATTTATTCTCCCCGTAACGATTCAAATATTTACATATTTACCTATTTTTATTTACCGATTTAGAAAAACATATTTTAACATTAAATGAATGAAATTACTTGAACACTAATGCATGGAACGCTAATGACTTGAAATAAAGACAAGCAGCCATATTTATATCTTCTTATATGTATAACTGCATTTAGCGAGGAGCGTTTAATATATTATAATGTTATTTTTGTACTGAGTAAATTAAATTTGATTAATTGAAAATATTATTTAAAATTTTATAAATATGTATACCTTTTTACACTTCTTATGCTCCGGCTATGTTCAGTAAATCAATATACCTACGTACTTATCTCAGTAGTGACATCTAGAACTAAGCTGTGAGACAACTATGCAATCCACAACAGAGAGAAATATATATATATATATATATATATATATATATATATATATATATATATATATATATATATATATATATATATATATATATATATATATATATATATATCAATTTACACATTTATTCAAACAAATTCGATGTTTACTATGTTCTAGATATACGTATGATATACGATAGATATACGATAGATATTAAACGTTCTAGATATACGATATACGAAAATGATATTAAAGATACTATTATAAAAATTTCTTACCTACTTAACCTAATATAAAATTGTTGATATATCTGACATTTGTAGGAATTTTGAGATTTTAAGTCCGAATGGGTTTCAATAAAATATTATATCTTTGAGCTCTATTTAAAATTGTTTTATAGGCATGATTTATATACGCATCCATATGGCCACATGTAAACCAATAACTCCTTTAATAATCTTCTCCCCTTTTTCTCTCTGCAAGCTGCTTATAAATTTATATTTCCAAATTACATTCCTTCTTTTCTCTCCTCACCTTTTCTGTACTCGCCTTTTCTCTCCTCTTAATTATTCTCTGCAAAACTCGTTCCCAACCTCTATCTTGCTATCCATTTCTTAATTTTTCCCAATTATTATTTTTCTTCCTTGGTTCCCTTTTTGTTTTCATGACCTCTTGTTTCAATTTTTTAATAATGTCTATGTCATGTACACTTTCTCACTTTAGTTATCGCGTTTATTTGTGTTTAGCATCGTTACACCTTCACTATGTCTACTATACACTATCCTACTGTTTATATTTCTACTTCCTCTATACTATAGTTTTCCCTTCTCTATCTGATATATCTTAATACATACATATATAATTTTGTATTCGTAATCATCTATGATAATATCTCATTTGAGCACTACCAAATTATCTGACATAATACTTTAACGAGAAATTCTATGCTAAGTGATTTATAACATAATTATAACTCAAATAAAGTTCATCTATTATGCCACATGATTATTTACAGATATTCTTAGTTATAATATTAACAAATTCTATTTTTCTACACATGATACGTAAGAAATTTTGTATTCTAGTATGTATATTATCCAAACATATGAGTTAATATTATGGTAAATCATACAAAGTCTATTTTCTTCTTAATATATGTACATATAAATACATATATTAATTATTTAGTCAAGCCCGTATTTTTTACAACATTAGTATGCTTATTTTACAGCATATTTTTACTATATATATCTATCCTAGTGTCTATCTATAAACCAGTAGGTAGTCCCCAATTATTGGGAAGGTGCGATTACAGGAAACAATTGTTGCTATTATAATTAGATAATCTATTAGGTCGTACAAAATCAGTTTTGAAATAGCCTGATGTACAAATGACGTATGCTATGCATACATTAGTTTTCCATCAGAAAGGATTAAATTAACTGATTAATGGGTTGGTAATATAATGACGCAATGACATCATGTAATGACCGTTTTCTGCATTGAGCACAGTCTCCAGGAAGAGCGCACATGATGTGTTCTGGTTTCAGTCCCGTTGAACAATCTACCGGTTGCTGCATCGGTTGCGTAAGCATGCAATTTTGTTAACTAGGTTAGTGATTTTTCTGTCTGCGTGAAATCTGTCAGTTCATAATGCAATAGTCTCTAAAGAAAGGCATCTATACCAATTGTTATTGCAATCATTAACAAAAGATCGTATCTAAGTTAGCTGTTGATGGAAACTAATGTAGTTTGAAGCGCTGTGTAATCTTTTGAATGTATAGCATCATAATGTAATGCTTGTGAACTTTTAAAAATTGGACCAGCTGCACTTGCCTTCTATATAACTTGAATTTCGTAAAGATAGTATTTCATCATTAAAAACTATAATAAATGTAAATTTTTTTTTATAATTTTATATAATTATTAAAATTTATAATAATTTTATTTTTAGTACCTAGTTTTGTCTAGGTTAAGCGCAAATTTATTGTTTTTGATTGCCATTTTTGCCACTATAACAATAATAAAATATCATCTACGGATGAACAATTAAAGAAAATACTATATATATCGTTGCTATATACGGCAAAAACATCAATGGCCTTAGTGCACTTCCTTACGGGACTATTATAGCACATTATTAACTTACAGGAATGTATATATTGCATTAGCAGCCAAACCGTTTCCTGTTACCTCAATATTGATTTAAAAATAATTTAACGTTTTCTAGGTCGACCAAAACACAATTTTTTAATATATTTGTGGTTCATGCAATCAAATACCTATCTATATGTTTATATACAAAATCTGATATGTTTGACCGATTTTTTTTTGGAATCTGTGTTTGGTTCTTCGAGGTCTAATAATGTTTTTCTTGATAAAGTTTCCGTTAATATTATCGAGAAAATAGATATTTAGAATTGCGTGAAGACATATTAATCTAATTCTATAAACTTCTAGCAAGTTTATAAAGTTAAAAAGTAATGTGCATAGGAATATTGAAAACTAAACACTTCTCTTTCATATATATGTAATCTGCATTTCTGCATATCTCTACAGATGGATACCGCATAGAGGGAATTCAAAATAAAAACCGTTGCACGTCATAGGTGACAAAAGAACAATGTCAATACATCAACAATGCCAATCTATAACAGTCCCTACATCGCCAGAATTTGAATAAGGCGGGACAGTACAGTTGGTAACACCGTCTGAAAATGTGTGAAGTTTTGCGTATATTTAAACGTTATTTAATCTATTTACAAAGTTCTGATTATCCCTATATTGTTATTGATCAGAAAATATACTGCAGTTGGATTTTTTTTTATACGAAAATGCTAAAACAGTCGGCTAGCCGCTGCAAGGAGCTTATAGTAAATTTGTAAGAGTATTTTGAAACAGGCGTGAAAATAATGGGCTACTATTACCTTTTCTACGGTTAGTAAGATTTCACAAGCAATGAAAAATAACAAACCGATGCCTCCACAAAAAAAAACGTTCTCGTACTAAGAGAACGTTCCAATAACGTAACCAATACTGTAACACTTCATATTTGTGAAAATCGAAATGTTATTTACGACATATACAAAAGAAATAAGTACATATTATAATATATTAAACTTTTAGAATATAATAAGTACATCAATCTGACCTCGAATATGACTCATTTCTTTGAAAAATATAATAAATGTGTACATCTGATGAGTGGCTAAATAAAATTTATTAACACAGTAAGCTACAAAATAATGTTTTTATTAAAAGGTATTGACCACACAATAAATGGTATGCATTCAATGATTTTATTTTTATTACTGGCATAGGTGCACTAATAATTAACTATGGAATTTCTTTCAGTCAGTTACACAATAATCTCTTAAGAAAATGGATCATAAATAAGTAATATCTTATTTAATTTTTCAAGAATTAGTTTACTCCAAAATATAAATGGCATTTATTTGACACTTACTACAATCTGACAGATTTGGCAACAATGGTCGCAGTTGATGACGTGCAACGGTTTTTGTTTCGAATTCCCTATATTATTATAATGCATATATAACCTAATTAATTTAAATGTTTACGGATCTTTGAATAATATTTGACAAATAAAGCAGTATTAGAGAAATCGATATTTTACTATTATTTAAATTAATATACGAAAATAACCAAATACCTAATAACGTGACAAATGAAAAGCATCAGGTATAATTAGGTACATTCTATATATATTTATTGCCATACTTCAATCTGCAATGGGAATTAAAAGCAAAATTCCATTCCCAGCACAAATGGAATCAAATCACTTTCTAAGCATTAAACGTCTCAGTAAACTTTCGCGTCGAATAAGGGATAATTTGAAGAGTTAACACGTGACAGGATTTGTTAGAGCAATAGACAGTGATATTCATATCTTAACACCGATAACACACTTTGCCTCTAAATTTATTTGTGCCTTGAATAGCTAAATATTTAATATTTTCAACTTTCCATAGCATGAGAAAAATAAATATGTATACAATAATAATTGCTAGGTACTATTACTTGGAATAAATAAATTTTAAGATCGATAAAGGGTACCAAAAATATGCGATAAATAGTTTTCATACAATGGATTATCTCATGTTTAAACTTTATGGAGTACTCCGGAACTATATTTATATACGGTCTAAATAAAATAAGTGAATAGATATTTTCATGAAAGTATTAAATTTGTATTTATTTAAACTTGTTAAATTGCTTGAATTATTTAGCACCTTAAGAAATACCAAAATGTGAGTAAATGTAAATTAAACACTACCATTATTAATTAACAAATAGTGAACAATGGGAAATAGATCAACATCGTGCTTCAAGATGAATGCAAGAAATTGTACAATTTCTTGAGTGTGTAAAAATAATAAATATTTCCTGGCAGGTAAGCTAAAAGTTTTTTGTTTCAGCAGTATTTTGCTCTAAATGTAATTACATTCTGTTATATAATTTATTTATTTTCTGTCAAATGTGAATAGATATTTTGATTAATCCATAATAATAATATCATTTCTAAGTTAACAATCAATGTTGTACTAAGATATTATACTTTGTGTATGTTGTAAATAATACAGCAATATAGATATTATGTTAGAAGGGCTAAATAATTCTTCAGTTAGTTGTTTTATAATATTCTATTATTACTATATTAAATTTATTTAAAAATATCAATAGGTCACACATTACACAAATGTCTAACAACCATATTCCAATATATGTATGTAACTACATATAAATATATAAATATAGCTATCGTACGTGTAGTACGAGATACGAGCTTAGATATTACGATTCATAATAAATGTTTTATAATTTATTTATTTATAGGTTAATCATTTCTATAAGGTACTATATTATTGGCTTATACTATATTTACATAACATTTAGTATTGATTCAGAACTACATACATACTAACACTATATGGTCACAATATCTAAGCTACGTACAAATGTAAATTAACTAATTGACTCAATACATACATATATATATATATATATATATATATATATATATATATATATATATATATATATATATATATATATATATATATATATATATATATATATATATATATATATATATATCTTGCTTCGCAATAAATTAACCTGATTGTTATTGCTAATATTTAATTGACATTTATTATATCATAATAGTCTACTTTCTTTATTAATAATATAATTCATAACACGCTTGACATTAAGAATTATTGTGAACATAGTTTCTAATAAATTATTGTGAAAAATATAATGCAACATTTTCAATACGAAAAATATGTTAATTGCTTTATGTAAATAATACCGTTATTTTAAAACAACTATTAAGTTAAATAATACTATAATATAAGCGTTGATGAAATTCGTTAAATCAACCCTATACGTTACAAGTAAACATGTTCCCCGCGCATTCACCAGAATACAGACTGCAAATATTTAAAATTTAAATGATTGAGAGAAAAACACGCGTTTTGCGGACGCTTTCAGGACATTTATAATTGTAATTTAATTGACTTAAATCGAATCTTCCCCAAAAAATAAGAGCATTGCATATATGTCGTTTCCATGTTTTCAAATGAGGTTAATAATATCAAAAGTATTAATAGGTATCGTATTAATTTAATACCATACCTATTTTCCATTTAGCCCTGATTTAGATAATCAATAATAGCCATCAAGTGATTCAGAATCATTCTGGAAATTAAGATAAGATGTACGAGCAGATACATTGATATCAGAGATCCAGGACAATGAAGAGAATAATCTAGAACATAGTATATAGTATACCAAATATGAAACATTTGTTTCTTGAAAAATGGTCAAAAAATTACTATTCTTGACAACTTTGCCTTTGAAAAAAATATTGTTCAATAATTGAATTTATATTTATAAGTATATTATTATGAGGTTTGTCCATTATTTTTTTTCTACGATTATTTGTTTATGTTTAAACTAACTATGAAGGTAATTACCAGAATATGTAGGTACTACGATTCATACGACGTTTCCTTTACGGTTCAAAGAGACTGAATGCCCTGAATAAAGCTGCATCCAGTACCACGTAAAGTAACCGTATTTCAGAGCAAAATTCTTTTTCTATATAGATAGACTTGACGATGATTATAAAGTAAAACAGAAGACGGCATCATATCTGCAACCGTTACCTATATTTCGAGCATACAAAATGTTTGGTTGATACCAATTTCACCTGCTGAAACATTGTTGCTTTAGATTTTAGATAATATGCGTATATTCTTACAAATCTCATATTCTTTACTGTTAAATGGTACCCAACCCAACAGACCGCGTGTTCCGACTGTTCCATCTACGGCTGGTGACCGTGAAAGCTATCGGCCGCAGGTCGACGATTGACCCAGATCATCGACGGATACCTTCCGTAATCCGGGACAATTGAATACCAGACCTACACTTGACACGGAATAACAAACATTTAATGATTTACGTATGGTAGATGGTTACCCAGCCAGTTCGGCAGTGTAAGTAGAAAGTGGAGGCGTGGTATAGAGATTATACCAACATTTTTAAGTGATGACTGTGTCTAAAGCTTATCGCTGCCTGCTGGTTGAAGGAACTTTAACTAGATTTTGGGTATACAAACGCAATTAATATTTTATGGTGTGTAAATATCCTTTTCCTCAAGTGACATTTTGCAAATATTGGTGAAAGTTATAAACCTACATAAATATATATATATATATATATATATATATATATATATATATATATATATATATATATATATATATATATATATATATATATATATATATATATATATATATATATATATATATATATACAGTACAAGGAGGATAATACGGATATGACTTTTTTTAACATGTTTTATATATAATATAAATTCAATATATACTTCAGTTTCTCAAAACTTCGTAGTTCGTAGGTACATATATATATATATATATATATATATATATATATATATATATATATATATATATATATATATATATATATATATATATATATATATATATATATATATATATATATATATATATATATATATATATATATATATATAGCAATACGCCTCTACAAATATCGATTTACAGAAAGTTATACCTATGTGCATTATATATCTTGTGCAGAAATCAGAAATAAATAAAATTTAAACCCCAAATATGCACTCGTTATCTACACAGAAACTTTGATAAAACATCTGCAGACGCGTTTCTACATGGATGCCTCATCAGTGCAGCTTTTTCTCTCAAAGTTTCAAAATCAAAATGCAGATTTCGAATGCCAAGACTTAAATACTCGCAATTCCCATTCAGATGATATTTCAAAGAATTGAAATGACATGAACAAATTATTCCCTATTCCTTTACTAGGTAAATGTATTACATGTTAAAATAGTATGTATATACATGTATAAAATAGTATTGTATAAAATAATAATAATAATAAAATAATATAAAATATTCTTACGTATATTGTGCATCAACTACTATAATATGATATAAAAATAATGTGTTATGAGGACAATGAGATAAAGTTGTCTTAATGAATATTATGTACTAGGTATATCTCATTCTTATACATACTGGTATATGGCTATGATTCTTCATGGCTCAGCAGAAATTCTCGTTTTCTCAGGTTGCAGGTGATTCGTTTTTTTAAGGACAGGAATATCAGATGAAATGGTAAATATTGAAACCATATTTGTTCTCCTATAAAAGAGAAATAACACAAATCATGGAATTGATCTCTGTAGTGTCAACTATCTCCTCAGAAATGTGGATCAGAAATTAATATTATTTAAATTCAAGATAGCATATAATTAGTTTATGTTTATTACAATTGTGGCATTCTTCAACACTTGCTGTACACTCTTGTGAAGTTCAATAGTTCAATAAATTAATCAATATGGATGCTTTGGAAATTCAGCATAATAAAAATTGTTATCAATTAGTTTCATTGCAATTGAGTTTGATATATCTGACTGTGTAGTGATCCTTTTGATGCGTGGAAATGTCGTGTTGTCAGAACTCGCTGGAAACTGTCAGCTTGCATTTTCCAACTTATCAGCTCTTTGGTTTCTCTTAGGACGGCAGCAGATGTAGGCCAGTCATTATAGGTACTTACGTCTTTGGTGCAGAAAGTTGAGTTATATATATATACATATATATATATATATATATATATATATATATATATATATATATATATATATATATATATATATATATATATATATATATATATATATTTTGTGAAAAGTAATCTTGGGTTTGTAGCATTTCATTACATAGAAATAAGCAAATAGACGAATAAGAAAGAAAACACACTTATTATTCGTCTATTTGCTTATTTCTATGTAATGAAATGCTACAAACCCAAGATTACTTTTCACAAAATAAATATGAATAGCAAAGAATTTCAAAGCTAATATATATATATATATATATATATATATATATATATATATATATATATGGAAATATATATTATATATATATATATATATATATATATATATATATATATATATATATATATATATATATATATATATATATATATATATATATATATATATATATTATGATACTGTAAATAAACAGCACATAATATATGAACATTGAATGCCCCAATAAAAGAAGAAAATAAAGAAAACAAAAATTTTCAAGTAAAAGCTCACTAGTTTACAAGGACCAACTTTCTTTATAATGACAACGTAATTACTTCAAACAATTATTAACGGTATGTATACTTGTATGACATATAATTATTACAGCGTAAACTTAAACAATGCAGCAAATAATTATTTTTGAGTACAATTCTAATTATACTAATAACTACTAATTGTCCATGAAGTTTTAAACATCTACAATATTCATAAACATCAAAAGTTATTATTTTGAGTAAGCGAAAATTTAAGATAACTCTTCACGTGAGTTGCTACTAAAAATATAACGAAGCGACTCATCGATGGTAAGTAAGACAATATTCCATTAAAGCGACCAACTTATAAGTAATAAGTAGCAGTAACAGCAACAATTTCACGAAGTATTTTTTTGCTTGAGTTTATACCTTCGTTAATATATTGGTTATTACTGTTATAAGATGCTTTGTTACACTTTTAACATATTTTAATTTTCCTGTTATTTTTTTAATTATCCTGGTTTTCATTTCTTATGTCATATTAGGGATAAATTGTTACTCTTAAACAGGCAGTAAAATAGGAATATCATCGTTCTTGCAACTTTCTCGCATATGACAATATTACATTATAGTATGTATAGCAATTATCAAAACAATCATTTGTGTATGTAAAGTCTACAACAAAATAATAAATAAAAAATTCCTACATAAATATATTGTTGTTCTTTTACATACAAATAAAAAAAACAAAAAATACAGAGACTAATCAAAAACGTTTTTGAAGCACATTTAAAGAAATCCGAGTTATTTTATATCATTTTACTTTATATCATTGCAGCATGCCTTTTGTAGGAGTGAAAGTGTACCTTATAAAAAATAAAGGAAGAAAGTGTAACAAGGAAAGTGTAACAAGCGGTTACTAGCTACTGCTCGCATTCCGGTCATTTTTTTGTTTTCGCTGGTCTTAAAATGCATGTCCTTTTATCAAAGAAAGTTGAAAAAAATTTAAATAAAAAATGGCTAGAATCAAAAAGTGTCACTAGCTTCTCACAATGTGGGAGACCGCATAATTTCGTGACTTAGTTCGTAACTTGAATACAGTTTTGTCCATATAATCAAAGAAATATCGTCTGCATAAACTGAGAAACAAATATTGTGCAGTATAGGTACATTCAATACCATTCATATACCAAATAAACAATACAGGTCCTAGCACAGATCCCTGAGATACTCCTGATTCAAGTGTACTTTGCGCAGATTTAACAGATGTTAAATAATCATCATCTTGATAATAAATATAAGTAAACTGGTTTCTACAGCCACACGAAATCCACGGTAATATCTAATTTACCTATGATGCCGCATTCAAAATTTCGATAGTAATATGCTGCGATCAGTCACCGTAAAAATTACAAACGGCATACATAAAATAGAGGTAATGTTTCGTGTTACGTTGACTAATATTTTTGAATAATGAATCGTAGATTGCAGAAAAATGTTCTGTATATTTTCTGCTGTTACAAACATTAGGGTTTTGTTTACTACAGATCGACTCCATAGCTATATTCGTTTCATAATTTTGTTCATTAAGTATTTAAAGTCAAATTTATGATTCTTGGCGAACTTGCATTTGCCAATATATACTTTGTTGTATAACTTACAATTACTTCGTTGTATAACAACTTACAATTTACGTCGCGTTGGAGATATCGAAAATAATATTAGAAAAAGTTGTTCAGAATCTAATTTTGAGCTAACTTTGTGCTAGCCTGTCGCGAAATCAGCATTTCAGAGCAAAATCGTAAAAGAATTGAGAAATATATTTAAATTGAAGGAAGATTGGTTGAAAAAGGCTACATCCGAAAATTATGTAAACATTTTTATTTAATAGGTTCTCTTTCATATAAATAAAAGTTGAGTAATTATTATCTCAAAGACTGAATGTTACTTTAAACTTTTTCTTGCTTAAACTTATTTCCCAGCATGCCTAAAAACTAAAATTGTAACTGCGTGTGGACTAAAAATGCGAGTTTCGTAGTGTAATTTGGTGTAAGGGTTCAAAATTAGAGTGTGAACTTTTTCTAATATTGTTTTTCGATATCTTCAGCGCCAAACGAAAGTGGCCCCTATTTGTGGTGCTGTCGATATATCGGTGTGTTACTTAAATTTAAGTTGGTTACCTCAAAATGTAATAAATGTATATAATATGTACGTCTTAGATAGGACTACATTTCTAGAACCTACAAAGTAAATATGTACCTAAGTCTATTCACAAGCACAATCGTGCGTAAACTGAACGGTAAACAGATCGCACGTATTTTGCTTTCGTTTTGTTTCTTGTCATCGCAGCGGAAGGTACCGAACTACTTAATCTAATATTATAGAACATCAATATAATATATATATATATATATATATATATATATATATATATATATATATATATATATATATATATATATACATATATATATATATATATATATATATATATATATATATATATATATATATATATATATATATATATATATATATATATATATTGCGCGGGAAAAACAGCATAAGTTGGAAAATGACCGAAAGGACTACATTGGTGAGAGCGCCGCGCCGTCTGCTAAATATGAGTCTGGTAAAATCGGCTTAAGTCAACGCGTAATAGGCGTAATAGGCGTTCAACGAATTGTGATAAATGGGGCCTAACTACCAGAACGGCGATAAAACAGACATAATAATATGTAACTTAATTCCATCTTTATCCAATACTTTTATTTAAATCTAAAAGATTTAAGTCAACTTCAAGACTTAATTCGTTTATACCCAAACAGTAACTAAACAATTTGCATTTGACAGTAATTAAACATAAGCATTTGATGTGTTGTACACTGCTCTGTTTATGTAAAAGTTGTTCATATTTTAGTGTATATTTGTGTGAGAAATATGTTTTTAATAAAATGCTGTTCTATCCAAATTACTTATGTTCCGGTTTTCATGTAAAGTTTTTCGATCGTTTGGGCTTAAGTTTAGGATTAAGTTTAGTCTAAATTCTAAAATACGCCAAGTGGGTGAAAAATTGTGTAATTACTGTTTTTCACCCTAACTTTTGTCACCAAATTCAACTGCATTTACTTTTTAAAACATTTTCCTGATTTTACAAAATCGAGTGAAACTTCGAAAATTCATATATATATATATATATATATATATATATATATATATATATATATATATATATATATATATATATATATATATATATATATATATATATATATTGTGAAGGGAAATCTTGGGTTTGTAGCAATTCATTACATAGAGAAATAAGCAAATAGACGGATAATGAGGAAGAGACACTTACCAGTTGTATATCTAGACATATATATCCGTATATATGTCCACGTATACAACTGGTAAGTGTGTCTTCCTTATTATTCATCTATTTGCTTATTTCTCTATGTAATGAATTACTACAAACCTAAGATTTCTTTTCACAAAATAAATATGAATAGCAAAGAACTTAAAGGCTAATAAATATATATATATATATATATATATATATATATATATATATATATATATATATATATATATATATATATATATATATATATATATATATATATATATATATATATATATATATATATATATATATATATATATATATATATATATATATATATATATTACTTAATCGTGTATCCTGACTGTAGGTGTGCAACTAATAATACGAAATAATGTATTATGTGCTGCATATATATATATATATATATATATATATATATATATATATATATATATATATATATTTAAACAGTAGCTTTTGGTTCTTTATCGGATCAACAAGAGTCCGGAATTATAATAAACCTAATAAACACTATCTTATCCATTATGACCTATCAATCATAACCAGTTTTAATATTAGATAAACAAATGCTCCGACTTAACTTATCTGTGGAGATAGATATTAATAATTATGATCGTAAGGTTTTCGACCACCAAAATTTATAATTCTTATCACAGTCACTTCTTATCACACAATTATACTTTTAAAATGCACATAAAAAAACGGATTGAAATTTAAAATATGTCTTCTAAATTTGATTTTATTCTAATTAGGTATAACTTAATTTTGTTATTACTGATTATTTTTTTTACATAAGGTATTATCATAAATTTTAATTTTGTAGGAATATAATTAATTTAATTCAATTCATTGTTCTTTTTTCTTAATTTATTATTATTATTATTTTAAAGAAAACTAGTCACTTTTCTCTGTGGCGACATATCCACAGAGGGAAGCTGGAGTAATACCAATAGTCATTCCCCGTCCCGTCCGTGGGGTGAGTTATTATTGGGTTCTAGAGTAGTGTGCCTGAGTAAACTAATGCCCGACATAAATAAGTATATTTCTTTCAAAAATAATTATATTTCCAGTATTTTCTAATATTTATAGCAAAATAATTATATTTCCAACAAGTTGGCGTTAGCTTCATTCTTTTATGGAAAAATTGTATTATGGAAGTGCAAAAAGTAAATGTTTATTGCACGCGACGTGAAATTGTCCAGTGAGGTGTTCAGACCGAGTGGGCCAGTGGACCAATAAACAGTTTTTGTACGAGTTGCATACAATATGTTTTCTACGTTCATGCGATAAAACCAAAAATGTTTAATTTAGGTGGCATTAATATCATGACATTAGGTGTCATGATCCTTATGTCAAAACACTGTAGTAGAATGACAGATGCGTGCAATAAAAATTTTATTGCACTAGTGCAATAAGAACCAGTTTTTGCGTTAAATATAGTTCAATAAAGTTTTGTTTTTTGCATGAACGTAGAAAAACAATTATTTATTATTATATTTTTGAATTATTACCTTGTTAAATACAACTACTGTTATTTCCAACTATTTCTGACAGATATTATATAATATTTTTTATCATTTTTCACATTTACCTACGACTTGACAATTTCTATTTTATATTGCAGATAAAAATGTTACGACAAATTACGCTCCTCATTATGGGGGCCGCCATGGTGATCGCCCAAAGAAGATTATCTCTCCCAGACCCCAGAAGTTGCGCTAACAGTAAGTGTTACTTATTCTCTTCATGATTAATATCACTGCAGATTATGTTGAAAACACGTTCAAATACTTAATTAATTTTGTCAGTTTACTTCACGTTTTGATAAGGTGCTTTCTTTATTAAAAAAGGCAATTAGGTTTATATCCATCTTTTAACATAATGAAACAATTAAGATACACCTTTTACTTTCTCATCACGCATGCGACATCCTTTGGTCGTTAATTTTGATATCGCTGCATCGACTTGAATGTGTTCCCCAGGCTTACATTGATGGTATTTTCACGAGGATTAATTTTTAATCTTATTGTGTTAATTTTGAATCTTTAATTTTATGTGAAAGGGAACTAAAATATTTGCACGATAAATTAATTATATTTTTCTACGTTCATGCAAAAAATTAAACTTTATTGAACTATATTTAATGCAAAAACTGGTCCTTTATTGCACTCATCTGTCATTCTACTACAGTGTTTTGATATAAAGATCATGACATGTCACCTAATGTCATGACATTAATGCCACCTAAATTAAACATTTTTTTGTTTTTCATGAACGTAGAAAAAATATTGTAAGTAACTCATCCAAAAAGTGTTTATTGCACTCGACGTGTATTGTCTACAAAATTGTCTACAAAATTGCAGTCTAAAAATATATAAGTATAAGGATTGCATATTGCATATTGCATATTGCATATTGCATTAAAATAGCTATTTACACAACAAGTGCAAAAAGTAAATGTCACGTCGCGTGCCGTCAGGCCGAGTGGGACAGCCTGACGGCACGCGACGTGACGTTTATTTTTTGCACTTGTGTAAATAGCTATTTATATGCAATATCATCCTTATACTTATATATTTTTAGACTGAAATTTTGTAGACAATTTACGTTATAGATAAATAGCGAACCTCTTTATAATGTCATATTAATTAGAAATTAAATATTTTGCGCATGTTGCAACTTATAAGGATCGCAAAAAATTTATATCATGTATTACCATTTCATATTTACATAGGTATAACAAAATTATAAAAATAACGATTCAACTCCTAAAATACCTATTGACATATATATATTATATGAATAATTGCAATTAGTTGAAATGTTTTGTGGGTAGGTGTAAGTATACTCATTACTTGATTTCACTTGGTATTTTCTAAGAGCTAAATTAGGTACCTACCCAGTAAATGGTATATCTATCGGACCTCATGTGTATATATTAATATTAATCATAGGCCATGAAGTACCCAGACACCATAGAATAATACAGTAGAGTGCTCGCCGCTGAAATAGGTATATTCATAAATGTGACTTCTGTGGGGGTTTGGCTATTAGAAGTTAAATTTGATATACAAAATAAGGCTTATGTACTGATGAAAATCTCGAGGCCATCAAAAATCGTTAAGCTCTCAAGAAAAATCGGGTCAAGCTATAGTGGATGAGAAGATTCATTTTTTATATTTATTATTTTTTATTTCATAAAAAATTATCTCTTTCTATTTTTATAAAGATTTTGTAGAGCAAGTATTTTTTTATTAAATTTACAATATTATATTTTACTTTATATGAAAGTCTGAAACTCAAAACGGGAAACTTAAAATATCTCGTTTCGAACTGCATCAAAATTTTATTATTTTTAACAACTTTTGCGTCTCCATCGTACCTATCTCCGAAACGAAAATCTAAATTAGAATGTTATGCTCTTAGTAAAAGTTTACTCTATCCTTCCTGAACATAATGGTTTAGGATTTATAATGTTAAATAAAGAAGTTATACTACTAAATGTGAAATTAAATGCTTTTCTGTGATTTCGTTAGCAGCGCGTAGCTTCAACCCCACATATTGCATCTGCATCTCACTTTTCCACATAGCTCCATTGCGTTTCGACATTATTTATTTATCCTCCACAGCAAAAGCATTTAAAAGAAAACTAGGTATCATTTATACGTTGAATACGACACAAATTTTTATCGGGTTGTATGTAAGAAAATACATAAAATATTAATATGTACATTTATACATACAGGTGAAGTGTGATAAAGCAATTTGATTTGACAAACACTATTTGATTTCTAATTATACCCACGATTTAGGTATATATGAACTGATGAACTTAATGTGGAAAGAGATTATTAGATAAAGATAAATATCAAGTATACCTACCTGCATGCTAGACAACACAGAAAACTATATAATAAATATTTAAATTAAACTCAATCATATTAAACTAACATAAAGTTCACTCATCGTGGGAAGTCTCTGAATCGCTTTTTGCAATAGGTAGGTACAAATGCTGCTGTTTTTGTGTGTGTATTTATGCTTTTGTGTATGTAGCCATGCACTTACAAACACCTATTTTGGACGCAAAAATTGTCTAAAAATAATTACATTTCGAAGCAGTAATCTGAAGTAAGCTTAGATTAATGAAGCGATCTACTATATACAATAGAAAATATATATTGCTATATTATATCTAGGTGAGATAATTGGTATATTGGTTATAAGATCCAGTTCTGTCTCTGCTTCAAAGCTGCCAATATTCAGCTAGGCATCATTCCCAACAAATTACCTAGGACAATAAAGAACTGCTTATAAACAAAAGTATTAACTTCAAACAAAAATGACATAATAAACTATTCAACGTGAATTAGGAATATTGAACAAATAATAAATTTACCTATTGTCAACCAAAAATCCTTATAACAGATACTTATACATGATACATATTGCATAATTATGTTAACATGCTGGTAATTTTCTATTGTGTAAATATTTCGGAGATTAAGCGGTTGATCACTTTGAGATAAGAGACGGCAATTAATATCAAATTTTATCAGATAAACTTATACACACTTATAAGTGGTCTTCAATTGTCATGCACACCTACCTACTTTAAAATAATTAATTTATCTATTTGAGGAAGATTAATAGTACTTCATTATTTAATGCTCTGTGTAATCTACAAAATCCACGATTATTAGCAAGTTACCTATACATACTATAATGGATATTTTGAGGCATATATAGGGTGAATGACACAGTAATTGACCAGTTAAGCAAATTTTTGAAATTAAAAATCTACCACTTTTTTGTTTAGTTTTAATTGAAATTATAAATTACCAGCAACTTGGGCAGTGTTTTAAATTAGAAAAAAATTAAACAAAAAAGTCTTTTTTTTGCTGGCTCAAGAAAAGAAAAAAAGTTCACAAAAGCCGGAAATATATATATTTAGTAATTGACCATAGATAACCCCATATTTGATCACAATTGTTATTAGTAATTGACCAATATTTGAAAAAGCATTAAAAATTATCTTTCTTTTACTACTGTAATTTCTTTATTTAGCAAAAACGGTAATATAATATTACCTCAAACAATACATAAATAGTATAAACAAAAACAATCAACTTAAACTTTTAAAAAAAGATATATACAGGCCCAAAGACAATATGTGGCCATTATTTCTATAGAGAACATGTACCTAATTTTGTTGCCAGACCCAATGATTTGTGGTCGTTATACTTACAAAACAAAAGTTGAACTTGGCTGACCGTACTGATATCATTCTCAATAATTTTGAACATCGTCTTATCTCTTTTAATCGGGGAAAATGCTTCTTGTTACCTCCTTATTACGTTTTACGATTTTGTTTTCTTGGTAAACCTCCCTGTAATGTTACAAATTTCACAATTAAGTGGTTCGGAAATAGTACAGGCTTGGCTTTAGAAAGGCAGATTTTCACCACAAATTTTGATATTAAAAAATATGTTTCAGTATATTTTATTCAAATAAATTATTAATAAAAGAACAGTATTAAAAAATATATATTTATATATTCACTATAGCTCATATATTCACTGCGATTCTATTGACTCATATGTTCAGACTATATTCACTGATCAATCGGAATTACTAATGTAAGTCGTCGATTCTGGTTCTACGAGGTCTATATAGACCCCTACGTGACCGTTAAATGTCGCGGAAAAACTTTCTCATCTGTAAAAAGTACATTAATCCAATTTTCTCGTAGTGTATTATTTAAAGCGAAAATAACTAGCATACTTATGTTCGTCTTTTAAAAGCATTTTTGTTAGCAGCATCATAATTTCTACAGAGGGAGATTCTTGATTTCTGTGACTGCATTATTTGTGATTCTTCCTTGAAGTATCCTGTATACCTACTAGTGAATAAACCCCCGTTGAAAAATTCTAAAAGTAACTTTTGTTTTTCTTCACAATGATTTGAATTTGTATAATCCACTATTATGCTTAAAATTAAACTAATAATTATTTTTCTCTTTTCAGGAGTGCGCCACGCCACCTATAGGGACGCCCGAGGAGTAACACACTCATACTTCTTCAGCTGGGAACACACACCAACCAGAAGCTTGGAAGTAGACTGGTTAGATGCTAGAAATATATGCAGGAGACATTGTATGGATGCTGTTTCATTAGAAACACCCCAAGAAAACGAGTTCATCAAGCAGAGGATCGCGCGCGGTAACGTGCGATACATCTGGACTTCTGGCAGAAAATGTAACTTCGCAGGTTGTGACAGGCCCGACTTGCAGCCCCCCAATATTAACGGATGGTTCTGGTCCGGTTCCGGGGCTAAAATTGGGCCTACCACTCAAAGAAATTCCGGAGACTGGAGTAGCACTGGCGGATATGGTCAGGCTCAACCTGACAACCGTGAAGCCGCCCAGGTAATTTTAAACATGTTTTTCACTTTTAACAGTTCTTACTTAATTCCAAGTAACCAT
>CAXKVY010005837.1:0-16190 GCA_964058915.1 Tetropium fuscum
TGAGTTTATAATTAACAATTAACATACTCAGAACTTAAATATTATCTCTTAGGATATCCATACCTATGTATCCCAGTAGTACTTTTACACCTTTTAGAATTAAAATAATAACCTATATAACATATCTTTATCTAGTTGATATTTAGAATACCTCCTATGAAAAGTTAAATAATATATATATAGGATACTATTCGCATGCAGAGTTTGACCTTTAATGGAAAAAACAAAATATCCAGCATTTATCGGTTGTTCTATATTAATAGAGTCGGTATATAAGTATCTATTACGATAATAATTATACCTAATATTTTTAATTCACGTAAGTACCAATTAAAAAAAGTTCTAAAATTATTATTATTATTAAAATTATTATATATCAGTAAATGTTGTTGTGACAAGTAGATATATATAAAATATTAATAAACGTAAAATAAAAAACCGCATGTTTTTAAGGATTTAAACCCGGGACCCCTCGACTGTGAATACAGAACGTTACCACTGCACTACTAACAGATTGAGTTTTTATTGATTTCTAAATCATATAAAGGTATCAAAAATACTGACAGATGCTTTTGCTTGTGTGCTAGGTGTGGATGGGCTCAACCGATTCATTAAATCTCGGACCACACAGCATAAAATTAATCTTTTTCATAGCAGAAAGTAATCTACATATCTTTTTATGAAAAAAATTAAAAACTAAAAAACACGCTTGTTCCCACAAAAACACGATATGTTCTATATAAAAGTAGCAATGTATGGCTACCATAAAAAATCCGGGGCACCCCTGTTTCCGGTTTCCACGATTTTTTTAACTTTTCGTAGCGCAACTTTTGTCACACCCCGTATGTTCTTAATTTTTCGAAGCTCTTTGCACGATATGTTCCATATGACAGTAGCAATGTATGGTTACCAACGAAAATCCGGGACACCCCTGTTTCCGGTTTCCACGAATTTTTTAACTTTTCGAAGCGAAACTTTTGTCACACTCCGTATATTCTAAATTTTTCGAAGCTCGTCGCACGATATATTCTATATGACAGTGGCAATGTATGGTTACCATCGAAAATCCGGGACACCACTGTTTCCGGTTTCTGTGATTTTTTTAGCTTTTCGTAGCGAAACTTTTGTCACACCCCGTATGTTCGTAATTTTTCGAAGCTCTTAGCAAGATATGTTCTATATGACAGTAGCAATTCATGGTTACCATCGAATTCCGGGACACCCCTGTTAAAAGGAAACCGAACTAAAAAGTAAAAAACAATGTTTCACTCAATTTTAACTCAATATGATTAAATGCTTTTTACTTTAAAGTTTAAAGTAAGAATAAATCGGAATCCATTAACGAATCAGGTTTTAGCTGTAGTAGTACACTCTCCATAAATGATGCAAAATTTTCGCGTTTTACTTTTGTCCTGAATTGTTGATTTTAAAGGAATGCACTGCCTGTCACCAATGCTCTTTGATAGGGCGAAATACCGCCACATCCATTGGTTGGATGACATGTGTCGCATTAGGGTGAAGGGCTACCAAGTGTATCCTACTCTGGCTACATAATTAACTTAACGAATACGTCAAATGGCTTGAATAGCATATCGACGAATAGTACTACAAGTAGTTTAATATTCCGGGTTACCAACTATGGATGGAATATATTTGCTATGTATTCAAAAAATCTTTCGCAAGTCGTCCATCCCGATTCAGTTGGTCTAAAGGACCATCGATTGGGCAATTAATTTATGGTAACTGATGACACTCGTTTATATTTAAATACAACCGTTGGGGGAATTAGATCCTATATAAGATATGTGAGGCACTCTTTCTCATCATTACTTGTAAAGGAATGCTTTACAACGGCTTTCACTCCTTTATGTTTATGGAATGAAGCTTTTTCTCCGTTTGTAGCTAAAAATATGGCTGTTTCATCAGTGTTAAACACCCTACTTGGATCGTCAAAAATGTCTACGTGTTCTTTAAATTCAGTTTTTACTTCATGGAACCAGTTTCTTAGACTCTCTTCTGTAATGGAGGCACTTGCTCTGTCCAAATTCCTACTAATTTTGTCATGCTACGTGCTACTTCTGGATACGTTCAAAAATTGTTGTGATAAACAAATAGACATAACCTTATATGAATCCTCACTTCATAAAAATGTTGATATCAATGTTACCAACATTACCACACGTATTTGTCAGTGACACTGTTACCGATCTAAACATTGGTTTAGGAACAGTGCCAGGTATTGGTACGTTTACGTTAATAAAAACATCGTTAATTTCATTGGGTATTTTTTAATTTTCAGGTATTATACACTGAATGTAGGTAACTGCGATAATCTCTTAAGTGTAAAGTATTCCAAAAATACTTGGAGTTTATTTTATTGTATGGATATACAAAAAAAGAAAATACCTACATTTATCTAAAAGCTAATACATAAAATATAATACATTAATAATTTAATTACTGGAATTCCTCCTCGTTGTTTTGAAAGGAAAATAACGTGTGTTACCTACGTTTCGTTTGTATTCCGTGTATATATTCTTCATAAACTTAAATAGCTGACAGCAACATAAGTAGCAATACGATTATGTACAATACGACAGTAGTTATAAACAACAACTATTACAAAGCTGCTATTGCTGCTAATAACAAACATAACATTTGGAATTTTTCACGTTAACCGTTGAATATTGTATTCAGTCTATGGAGTTCACGATCCACAGTAATATAGGTACCCATAGGAGAATCCGCGCGCCCCAAGTTCTGTCTGCACGGAATACGTAATTATATATTACATTTTAAAATGAATAATAATTTACTGGCAACTCGTTTTAACATTTTTCTGCTTTGCACAAACTTACCATTTTACACGCAGCATTTTGTAGACATTGTTAGATACAACTGGCATGTCGTGTATCTGGGTGTGGTAGTGGTTTAACCATATTAATTTTTCAGTCAAAAATATGTATCAGTAGTTGTATAATTAAATACCAACCAACCATACCAACAAACACATTATCAAAATAAACGCATCTAGATGTACCTACATACCTTTGAGGATAATTATAATTCCTAGAACTTGATTCAGACATGATAATGGGATTTAAAAAAAACATTCACGTATCACCAATACTCTCAAAAATTCCTAGAAATCAGACACATCAAGTAGATTAATGATATATTTTCATAGGTATCATTTATATATTTTCAACTGGTAATATCTTTCAATCAACCGAAATACTGGCTATTAGTCCAATCGATATAGGCATAACGGTTGACGGTAAATACAATCCGGAAACTATGGTCATATAGAAAAAAAATCTAAGAAAGATTTTTGCTTATGGCTTGTTAATAGCGGCTTTTTTAATAGTTAAATGAGAAAGTTATAGGTAATAAAAAGATCTTCCGACTCATGTTTTTATGAGAATTGATTGCTGTATTACTTTTCGAGAAAATCGTCAAAATTCGACTACTTTTGTTTTTGCCATATCTTTTTCAAATTGACGTTTGAAAACTGTAAACTGTTCTGTTTTAAAATATTGAAAATTTGTAGAAATATTTTGGTTTCTCGATAAAAAGTTGATCACGAAAATTGTATTTGCTTGCTCGACAGTTAGTCCTAGAGTAACGATTCGGGCTTATTTTTTTTCTTAAAGAATTGTACTATCATGGTAATAAAGAATAGTAACGATTTTATGAATTTTAAGTGTTCATAACTGACTGAAAAAAACATGTATTCGCGTTTTTCTTAAATATCTTTCAATTTTTCATTTTTACCGAAATGGACTGCTGACATTTTTACACGAATTTAAAAAAAACATTTTTCTATGACCTTCTAGAGCCTAGCAGTTTTTACAATAAATTATAGAGGACGCAATTTACGTAATACAGCGTCAGCGTTTATGGAGATCAATGTGGAATAGTTGTATACTATGTTGTATAATGTAATGTTATGAGTATTTATATTTGCAAAAAAAATAGGTACAATCCTTTCTTGGCAAGTTAGTTTATTTTCGACACACTCCGAGTGCTTTGCTATTTCCTAATGGACCTAATGTCTTAATAAGTTTTTGATCGCCGTTTTTGCCAACTTTGAAAATTCTATATAGAATTAACGTCATGTATCAACGTCCGTCGTGTATCAACGTCAAAGAAATATGAAATAATTATTGTTACTAAAATTGAAAAACGCTATAGAACAGTGATAAATAATGTAGTTATGATTAAATTTGTTAAATTTGTTTTTCTATTGATGTCATATACTTCGGAATGTTTTTTATGTCCCACGTTCCACTGTCCAAAAACTACCCTTATAGTAAATTGAACGGAATGAATTAGCCCTAAAATCTCATGTCATTTCGCCCAAATCTCATCACGTCATGTCGTCATGTCGCTCAAAATAAGTTCCTCCAAATATCATAAACATTCGTTGTTGTGCAATAGTAATGCGTAATAGTAGTGCAATTTTTGATCACAAACAGGGTTTTGTGATCATGACAAACATAAACATAAAATTTAACATTTACCAATGCCACATAAATAAAACATATTTTGGATTTTGCATGAACGTAGAAAAAATATTGTATGCAACTCGTACGAAAAGTGTTTATTGCACTCGACGACGTGTTGTCCAACTTGCATAAATAAATTATAACATTCCCATTTTTTATGGAGGTATAATTTATGATTATAGGGTTAAATTTGTTTTTCTGTTAATGTAATATTATATCGAAATATTTTTTTAATGTTCTACGTTCCACTGTCCAAGCGTATAGTAAATGAATTAGCCCTATAATCTCACGTCATGTTGCCCAAAATAATTTCCTCCAAATGTCATTAAAATGCGTTGTAGTTTTTGAGCTACAGAGCATAATATACCTACTTAATTATTTATTTTTTACCTACTTAATTAATTATTATTAATTATTTTTTTCATTTAATTCATATACCTAATTGTACGTATATATTAGGTGTAAAAATTATGACATTCCCATTTTTTTTGTAGGTATCATTTATAAGTGTTTTCAAGTAGGTATGTGTATAAAACTCAAACTCAGTGTTCCTTCTATACACCCAATAACATGTAAATCTTAAACGTAAAAGTCTGATTAAATGGCTTCTATCCATCAAATATCATAAAAGAAATATTAATGATAGTATGACTTCCTGATTATTCAGGGTATTACCTTACCTAATTTAAAATGTATTATTGATCATTAGTTATTTGTACGTTAACGTGTTCTGTCCGCTGCATAGATTTGCATAGGATACGTACCAGCCAGCTAATTCCTCAAGGCAGGGGCGGATCTAACGGACGGGGTAGTAGGGGCAACTATCCCCCTCCCCCTCGAGAAGCCCGAAAAAATAAATAATTGTAAAATACGAATATGATATAAAGTAAAGAAAATTTTCGGTTACGTTCAAAATGCATTATTAGTCAAGTCATTATGCCTACGACAATGCAAGAGCAAGAGCTGGTCGTTGTGTTATATCGTGTTTTGTTTTATGTCGTGTTATGGCAGTTTTCTGTTTTCTTGTATTCAGTTTTCTGTGAAATAAAAATTAAGTTTTATTTTCCGTTTCTACTATAATCTTTAACGTTTTCAGTTGGAAATAAAATGTTTATTTATTTACTGTGGTAGTTGGATTTTGATTTTGGTTTCCTATGAAAATCAATATTTGTATAGTAATCAATTTCAGTTGAAAATCCCAAATGCAAAAAATGCAAGACCTTGAAATATTCTTGAAAATTTTGCCTGGGCGCCATTCAGACATCCGAAAAGCCTTGCTGAATCCGCCTCTGCTTCAAGGTACCTACAAAATAAAAAATTAATAACTAAATAGAAACTGTTGGTATGAGTTATGAACGTCTGCGATCACTTAAGATCTTTTTAACTATAGAAAAAACTCACTTCATTTTAACTGATTGCTTCATTTATATTAAACGAAATTTATTTAATATACCTAATCTATATGGAACTCGAGTAAACCAATGTGATTAGTTTTTTTCCTAGCTTATTTAGAAAATAAGTATTCTCAAAAGATGTGTTAATAGTTTTATATTTTTTTATCATTTGCCTATGCCTACCTTAATCAAGTTTGTTATTAATATTGTATAGACGTAATTTATAATGTATTTATTTCTTTTACCTTGAATGAACAAATATATACTGAGAAAGTAAAACTATGATTACTCAAAAAAATTATGTAATATCGTCTAATGACAAAGAATGGTTAGTTTAACCTTTCTATTATAATCTATTATGGTTACACGCGGAGGGTAATCAGCGTGTAAGGTAATAACAAAAGTAAACAATCGTATATGACATCAGTAATTGTAAAAATGTCTCGTTTAAGAAAAATTTTTTTTACTGCCTACGTATTAATAACGAAGTCGTTTTAACACTGCCTCAGTTTTATACGCGAATTCCTTCCTTTAAACGTTTAAACGTGATAGTGACTCACAGACAGCGACAGCCAAGACGAAGACAATAAGACAGCGGCTTTATTTTAACCTTCGTCGGGCTTCAAGTATTTAGCTTTTAGTTTATCACACGTTTGCTGTAGCGTTGGTAGCCCGGTGGTAAAGAGATGCGCGTTAGAATTACGCAGCGTCTGCTTTGTTTCATTTCTTTTACTTACTCTCTTTAGATAAACGACACACATATTTCCCTTGTCCTATAACATATAGATACGTGTACATGGCATAATGTCAGCCCAGGAGGAGCAGTTGGTTTCTCGAGTATATTGTTAGATTGTTAAGGTACAGGAATTTTGTCATGGGGTTGGCCGACTGACCAAATAATAAAAATACGTATACACGGCATAAGGTGCCCCAAGGAGGACCAGTTGATATCGCAAAAAAAAATTGGATTGTTTTAACATGACCTTAAAATTGCGCGCACCCGCGCGCCACAAGTTCTTCCTATTCCTTCCTATTCCTGCATGGTCATGCGGGTGGAAACGGCAATATATATTGCATTAACTTTATTTATTTGTCTAAAAATTAAAATTTTTGTCATAATTAGACATTAGATGGAAACCACGTGCATCATTTAAAATATGATTTAAAAAAACACTAAAAACAGAATAATGTAAATACCTATGTTGATGTTGATCAGCACTGTTACATTCCGAAAGCTTCAACACTTATTTCTTCAATTCATATGTAATAAATCTACAAATTGTAGTTAGATACCTTTAGGTGTTTGACTATTTAGTAGATTCTTAAATTAATGTTTAAGTAAATAATATGTAAATAATAGTGTAAATAAAATACAGTAAAAATAAATTAAGAACTTTATATGCCATGGATTACCATGGCATACTACAAGGACTACAAGGTACCTACCTACATATTATTATTTCTTTTAAATAATGACCGATCGACGATAATATTAATACCAGTGATCAGCGCGTTACAGTTAGCTACTATGAATCCCGTTTCCTGCAAATAATATGTTTTGAACTAATGTGAAGGAGAACTTCCCGACTTGTTCGCTAATAGCATAATTATTTCTTATTTCTATAACTCCGGAAACTTCATTCCAGTTTGGCTTTTGGTAAGTATTTATGACAGCTGAATTCCTAGGGCCAATTATAACGGTTGTAAACACTTATTGGCAGCCTAAAGCCGGACTCAGACGACTACGACTCACGACTGGTGCAATATTTGTTGAGAGGATTTGTTGGAGCCCCAGTCCGGAGTCTCCAACAACATTAAATGAATAAAAGTTTTTATTTTCAAAATTACTTGTAATATTATTTATTGTTTACTTTTGTATTGTTGCCAAATTAACAAATATATTTTTTTATATCGTTGCCGTTTATAATACAAAATACGTAAATAATAAAATAATTATTACATGTACTCATCACAGTTTCAACAAAATCGGGTATGGGCCCAACCATACGCGGTCAATAAAGTTACCCGGTAGCAGAATGGGCCTGTAGATATGTGAGAAGACCAATAATATAATTTTTTCAAACTTCAAAATAGTTAAAATAGGGAAAAGAGGGCTAATACCGCGCAGTGGGCAAATCCGCGCACCACGTTCTTCGATCGAATAAGTCGATTGTGCTACCATCTAGCGACTGTTACCAGAGTTACTAAAAACGGTTCTGGTAGATTAAAGCAGAAAGTTCACTTATGGCATTTATCATACCTAATTTCATGCAATTTCTTACAAAATTGTGATCCAAGAAAATTGAAGGTAAGTTGAGAGCTATTATATAAAATAAGTTTCTAATATATACAGATTATATTACGTAGTTTTACATGCACGTTCGGGCTTTTGCAGCTTAATCTATTTCATTTAATGAATAGTTTGTGATAACAACATGGTCGGCGTATTTAATGGGGTTATTCAGCGCAATGTAGGAGGTGCGGCACTTGGCTAAAATTATTGGCATTTAATAAAGATGAAGATATTTTGTTAATTTAGATGTCGTCTTAAAAAAATACAATTTTGTAACAAGCCGATTTTTCAATGTACTACTCCTAGATGAGACGGGAATCAAAAGCTACTGTACAAAAGCCTGCCAAGATTTTATGTCTGAAATGTCCGAAACAAGTGGAGTATGCAATTTCGTGGGAACGAGATAAAAACGTTACCATTGATTGCGCGTTTAGCGCTTCAGGCATATACGTCTCACCCATGTTCATTTTCCCTCGTCCAAGGCATTCGCTTCAATTAGAAAAAGGTAGACCATTAGGTGCAAAGTATACGCGCTCTTAGAATGGATGGATCAATGGAGATTTATTTTTTGATTGACTGAAGCACTTGCAGAAGCACGGAAAGTCATCGACAGAAGATAGCATTCTATTAATTCTTGACAACCCAAACACGTTTCTGTACATCTCATGACATATATCAATATTGAGAGGAAAAGGGGATGGACGGGATAGTAAATGTCCATTCCACCACATACTTATCATCTCTACAACCTTGACGTGACATTTTATGGCCCATTAAAAACGGCATACAATAGGGAATATGCCTATCTGAAGGCAAATCCTCATAAAAAATACTCACTATGACTTGGCGGAATATTTTAATAGAGCATTATTCAAAAACAGCTACATTAGAAAAGGCTGAGGCAGGTTTAGGATCTGCTGGTGTTTCCCATTTCAACCAGATAAATTTGCCCCAACGATTTTTCCCCTGCACAACATTTCATACATGTATAATGGAGAATATATTGAGCAAGAGACTGATTTATGAAAAAATATCAGCTGGTCCATCTAGTAACTCAAATGTGGAATGTCCACGGCCCGGATCATTAAATGAGCGATCACCTTGTGGTTTAGAGGAGCCGCAACCTAGTACTTCAAAAGAGCAACAATTTAGCCAAATAACCCAGCTGGAGCAAAATAGTCCAGAACATTCCGCGACCCAATACATCAAAACCTAGTAACAAAAGAAAACAGTTTGAAATTGTTACTAGCACTCCAATGAAACTCATATAGGCAGAAAATGAAGTTAAAAAAGCTGCAACTGTAGTAAAAAAGGACAGAAGTTAAAAACAAAAAGATAATGCAAGAGGAGAAATTAAAACTTAAAAAGAAATCATTTAAGAGAAAAGTGCACTTGGATGATTCCGAGTGTGATGTAAGTGAAGTACCTAAATGAAAATGACTTATGTGATGAGAAGAACTAGATGACATTGTCCAACATCTAACAGTAGTTGGAGCATACGGTGAAGATGAGGTGTGTATGATATGCGGGGAATTTGGTCAGCAAAATGAGTTATGGTACCGGTGCACTTCTTGTTCAAAATGGGCACATTCCGAATGCACTGCTGCCAATTCAGCAAATAACTTGTCTGCGATTATATTGATATTGTTAAGAACACACTAAATTACATTATTTTGGGTTATTTTATGTTGCTTTTGCATTTTTTTTTATAAATATTGTTCAGTTGTAGTCATGTGTACCAATTTGCATTAATGGTAGGTATTACCCCACTGTCCTGACGGAATGACCCTACCTAGTGTGCAATTTCGCGCAATGCTACATTTTTGACTTTTAATTAGTTTCCCTTTATATATATATATATATATATATATATATATATATATATATATATATATATATATATATATATATATAAAGGGAAACTAATTAAAAGTCAAAAATGTAAATATATATATATATATATATATATATATATATATATATATATATATATATATATATATATATATATATATATATATTAGGCAACATATAAAATCGGACTTATTTATATAAGCCAACTTATAAATTGTAACATTTGTATATTTCGTATGTAACAGTTAAATTTAATTTGGTATTAGGAACAATGGAAATAATTTAAAATATAATACTTATAGGTATCTAGAGCTATTATAAGCTTCATCGAGTTTCTTGTCTAGAGAGCAATAATTAATACATTGAGAAATAACATCTAATAATCTTATGTAATCACTTTCGGCACAATAAATAATCAAATAAAATCAACCCGAAGAAATTCCAAGATTTTGCAGCAATGAAATTACGAGTAAATGAGTAATATTACATATAGTTTATTTGGAAATGAATGAATAAGAAACGCTCATTTAATATACAAGTGTGTAAGTGCTGTTTGTAAGTGTGTAAGTTGCTCTAATAAGGTAAATGCTTGTTTCATATTTCAGATTATTTAATTAGTTTTTTTAGAGCAGTGAGAAGGTAATAAGATACTGTTTCTGATGTATATATGTAGGATATGAATTGTACCTTTAATTTAAATATAAAAAATCCATTTCTTAAGCTGTGCGTAGCATTTTATTCAGTGTTCATTTAATGGGTCTGTAAGCGGAAAAAAATCCAAGGAATGAACAATATGTTCATTCACTGCATGGTTTTGCATCAGTGATCAAGTTAATATACTGTATTATTGACAAAAATATTTGAATTTCAACCGCATTAATCTGTTCATGTAGACATGGTATTAACTAGCTTATATCCAGAAATGAACGGGGTAAAACGAAAAATGGGTCCCCACCCTATATTATCTAAAAAGGAAGAGCAATTACTAAGTGAATGGATAATTGGATTGGCCAAAGTTGAATTTCCAATGCATCCAGCAGTTGTGCAAGAGCCATCCAAGAGGCAAAGGAGCAGATGCATCCAAATATGTGCCAAAAATCGAAACAGGTAAGAAAAAACTTAAAGTAAATCCTATGCCATTTGCTATTGTATCACAACAATGAAGAGATTATTATGATGAAAAAGAAATTAAAAAAAGAAAAAGGTGAGGCTATAGCTGAAAAGAAATTGAGAAGAATTAATAAACCCGAAAAAAGTAAAGTTAAAGCACCAAGAAAGAGAAAATTTGAGAATTGCGAAGCTATATACAATCACGATACGAAGCTATATACAATCTATTGATGAAGCAGAATAATGTAACTTAAACGAGAACATAATGACACAAATCTACCAGATGCAAACAAAGAGAAAGGATCAGTTAAACATATGAGACTTTGGGATTGTTATGTATGATATTAAGTATTTCCCAGGAAAAATTGAGAATCTATGTGACAGAAACGTCGCATTTGAAATTAGTACTATGGAGGATTGGAGGAAACATCCTCAAGGAAATGGAAATGGCCGTTAAAGTTGGACAAGATATGGTATAAGAAAACAGATATTTTACAAAAAATAAAAGAGCGACCAATATTAAACTCTAGAGGATTTTTTGACGTTCTGGAACTTACAGATTATAAAAAAGTATAATAATACCTATGTCTACAATGTTTGTATTATAATAAAATTTAATATGCTTAAAATATGTTTATATTGTACTCATTCCTTCGTAGAAAAAAAAATAAAAAAGTATACCTAGTATACTTACCTTAGTTCAATCACTGGATGCATTAAGTTCATTTACCGGCAATCGATGTTCATTTATGGTATTTCATATATTTAATAATTTGTATTTTTCTGATTCGCCTTAATTTTGATTACAATAAAAACCATACATAAATATGTAACTGGATATTCATAAAACACAACAGAATTTAATATATATGACTACAAAATATTACTTTCTATTTATGGATATAGTATCAGGTGAAAAACACTAAACGTTCATTCATTGGTGCACTTATCCTGTCTACATGCAATTTACAGAGATATATATATATATATATATATATATATATATATATATATATATATATATATATATATATATATATATATATATATATATATATATATATATATATATATATATATATATATATATATATATATATGTATATATATATATATATATATATATATATATATATATATATATATATATATATATATATATATATATATATATATATATATATATATATATATATATATATATATATATATATATATATATATATATATATATATATATATATATATATATATATATATATATATATATATATATATATATATATATATATATATATATATACCGTACTATGAAAATGTATTATATAAAATTTAAAATGGAAATTTATGGAATTATTTTTAATGAATTATCTTTATGGAAATATGTGATTTAGTTCATTGTAAACAATAAAAAACGATGTAGTTTACAAATAACAAAGTTTACAAATAATTAGAATATATTAGTAGGTAATATAAATGTATAAAATCAGTTCAGTAAAATTAAAGTTCTTCCGCTAATGACTCAGACTACTTAACTACTTTGGGCTCCTATATTAATATTGATAGGTTCGTTCTATAGTTAATATAATATATGTTAATAAGATCGTCGAGTTCCCACATTTTAAGTCACAAATTTTCGTCGCATTTTTAGCCTCCACGATCTTCAATACAGGCTTTATGTACGCCTTTGGCGGGGTCAAACCTCTCAGTCCGAACCTGGGCATTGTAACTCCTTTTAAAGAATATATTTATGGTCTTACCTGCCATTAAACTAGCATGACTCATTTTACAAAGCCAGCATCAGCAGACCAATTGGTAGGTACTAGGTACTAGTATTGCTTATGTCTGCATATAGGTATTTACTCAATCGCAATTCGTGTGTTATTAAATTCCAAAACTCGGAATCTTTTCACATATAAGGTAACCTAAACCGACGTGAAACAAATCCAATTTTTCTTGAGTTATGCATCAGTAACTAGCGGGTACATAATCCTTTCTTTCCAAGGGCAGAACGATTTAAAAGACATTAGACGGGAATGTTGAGCCAGAATAGCTTCCGGCAGAGTTCAGGTATATGGGAGTATAGTTTTATTTGGCGCCCATGGTATACACGCAATCTTTCTTAAACGCAGGTTTCTTTTAGTAATTACAAGTTTCGGTCTGATTCTGAATTGTTTAGGCTTATTTAAAACCTAAACCACTCCCATCGCGTCCACCGGTCAGGTAAATGAACGGATATCAGAATGTTATAGATGGCTCAATATGATACTCTTGTTTATTAAGTCCAGATACCTATGAAACAATGTTATCAACTACTAGTAATAACTTTATTAATAATTATTAATGATAGCTAGTTAATTAGATAAGTATCACGCAGCAAATATCACTTAGGTAGGTATATATTCTTATACCATCATAGAATGGTCTGCTCATTATTTATTATTTCAAACAGTTATCGCCTGACAGAACTGACAGGATGTAAAGGTAGTTTTATGAATTAATTTCAATAAATTAACTTATTCGTAGCCGTAATCATTATTGTCACACGGAAATTAGTTAGAGGCATATCTAGGCAACCAGATTTTGGGTTTTGCTGAAACTTGTGTTACCTACCTAGGCATTGCATGTTACGCAATGGTATTGTTTCCAAAAAGTTTAGATTTTAGTCCCCGCAGGGACGGATCCAACAAAAGTTTTTAAGGGTTTAAGGGTGGGAAAGTACTTCTATTTTCAAGAAATTTCAAGGTCACGCATTTATACAACAGATAAAAGTTTAAACAACAAATTCGTCGTATGAGTAGGGGTATGGAATGAAGCGAGAAGACGTAGTCGTCGCAGTATGGCCATATTTCTGGAAAGGAATCATGAAATTGCTATGTGGCGCGTTGCCAATTTGTCATTTTTATGGTTCCGTACCCAAAGGGTAAAACGGGACCTATTACTAAGACTCCACTGTCCGTCTGTCACCAGGCTGTATCTCATGAACTATGCTGATAGTTAGACAGTTGAAATTTTCACAGATGATGTATTTCTGTTGCCGCTATAACAACAAATACTAAAAAACAGAATAAAATAAATATTTAAGGGGGCTCCCATACAACAAATGGAGATGGACCTGAATATGTATGCTAATAAATGCCTGAGTCGCCGGTCGGACGAGATACTATACCATTATTACTATACGTGCTTGTATAGTAGACAATGCGATTTATTTTTTAGTTGCAGGTATTTGGTTGCCGCGATAAAATCGATCCATGACATTTTTATTATCAGACAAAGCAATTCTGTCGCGGCAACTGAATTACATGAATTAGAACCACAGTTCAACAAATTGCAATTATTCTAGTTACTTTTATGGAGATTTGTTTATTACCAACCTATATTTAATAGTTGGTACTGTTGGTAGACCTGTGGAAAGTGTTAGTTTTGTTTAGTTATGGTTTTACCACAGCTTAGGTATACATAAGCTGTGGTTTTACACATATAGGACACATATCTATTTTTTTCTAATGTAAATCTGTCTCTATTTGAATGCTTGCAATGAATGTTGACAACTAACTGACAATGTCACAAAAATTAAAGTTACAGATCAAGTAAAGTACACAACTAAATTTTAGCAAAAATACGTTGTAAGATCTATTTTTTGCTCGAGACTGTACAAACATACATTCAGAAATTTTACTTGTTAAACAATGCGCCGTTGGTAACGTTACTAACACTATACAAACTAAAAAAAAACAGCAATTCTGTCCCATTATGTGATAACTCAGATGAAAAATAGACAAGATAAACTCTAGCAAGTGAGAAAACGTTCGCGAAATGAGATAAAATGTATCATACATCAACATGTAACATGTACACTATGTAACCCTATATACATTGTTGTATTCTACATTCTACCACAGACGACCATTCTATCATTGAGCAATTTGAGCTTTGACTGAAACTGTGGTGTAAAGTTTGTACCAAAGATTGTACCAAAAAAATCCCTGCCGATAGAAAATCAGAGCAGTGGATATAGACAGAGTACCGCATTCGTTTGAAGTTTGAACCGATTAATGCCGACACGGCGGCCATGTTTACTTCATAATACTCTAATACTCTATAATTAACGCCGTAATAACTTATGTAAATAGGCTCAGGTGAATGATATTTTGAACCAATGGCTCAATAAAGAGAAAGAAATTTTCGAATGGTAAATACACTATAGAGTAATACGTTTAAGCTTTGCGATGGAGTAAAAATGTCTATCCAGTCTGCTCTGTACTGCTCTGGTCCAGTCAGTCTACACTCACTAGTCACTAGTGACTCGAAGTCCAGTCTAAGTCACTGGTATCTTATCTAGTGATTGTAGATCAGTCAAGATGTCAGCGCCAGTGTGGTGAACCATGAAAATCATTTTAGTACTTATGCCTGTCAGTTTAGCTTCCTATGTGTTCCTATGGGAATTTTTCTGTTTTTGGGAAGATATTATTTGGCTATTGTAAATAATATAAACTTTTTAATAGCCGTGACAGTATTCACATAAATTTTTCGACATATTTTTAAAATTGTGCGTAAATATATCATGAGATTATTGCAGAAATGAGTTATAAAAATTTCGATGTATTTAGGTTAATGTCTCCTTTGACCTTTGTTGTTAGTTATTATTTTAGATTTTTAAGTTAATAATGAAGTTAATAAAATAAGTAGGTATGTATAGTTTTTTATTTTATTGAGTTATTAAATATATTATTAATTAAATATCAAGACACAATATTTACATGTCATTGAAAGTGAGGTTAGAGATAGATCATTTAGTTCATAGATCTGAGGTTAGATAGAAAAACATCTAATCTTTTATAATGTTCCCAGTGATATATTTACCCAATGAAAAATAAATATTGTTATTACTCATAAAACGTTGGTGTTGTTCCCAGTAACCCAAATAATAATTATTGTTTACTAAAAAATACGAAAATCCCATTTAAACGCAAAATTGAGAGGCATGCGGCATACTGGTATTCTAAATTAGTTCTTAGTTTTTCCGCT
>CAXKVY010005838.1:0-28534 GCA_964058915.1 Tetropium fuscum
TATTCAAAAAATCTTTCGCAAGTCGTCCATCCCGATTCAGTTGGTCTAAAGGACCATCGATTGGGCAATTAATTTATGGTAACTGATGACACTCGTTTATATTTAAATACAACCGTTGGGGGAATTAGATCCTATATAAGATATGTGAGGCACTCTTTCTCATCATTACTTGTAAAGGAATGCTTTACAACGGCTTTCACTCCTTTATGTTTATGGAATGAAGCTTTTTCTCCGTTTGTAGCTAAAAATATGGCTGTTTCATCAGTGTTAAACACCCTACTTGGATCGTCAAAAATGTCTACGTGTTCTTTAAATTCAGTTTTTACTTCATGGAACCAGTTTCTTAGACTCTCTTCTGTAATGGAGGCACTTGCTCTGTCCAAATTCCTACTAATTTTGTCATGCTACGTGCTACTTCTGGATACGTTCAAAAATTGTTGTGATAAACAAATAGACATAACCTTATATGAATCCTCACTTCATAAAAATGTTGATATCAATGTTACCAACATTACCACACGTATTTGTCAGTGACACTGTTACCGATCTAAACATTGGTTTAGGAACAGTGCCAGGTATTGGTACGTTTACGTTAATAAAAACATCGTTAATTTCATTGGGTATTTTTTAATTTTCAGGTATTATACACTGAATGTAGGTAACTGCGATAATCTCTTAAGTGTAAAGTATTCCAAAAATACTTGGAGTTTATTTTATTGTATGGATATACAAAAAAAGAAAATACCTACATTTATCTAAAAGCTAATACATAAAATATAATACATTAATAATTTAATTACTGGAATTCCTCCTCGTTGTTTTGAAAGGAAAATAACGTGTGTTACCTACGTTTCGTTTGTATTCCGTGTATATATTCTTCATAAACTTAAATAGCTGACAGCAACATAAGTAGCAATACGATTATGTACAATACGACAGTAGTTATAAACAACAACTATTACAAAGCTGCTATTGCTGCTAATAACAAACATAACATTTGGAATTTTTCACGTTAACCGTTGAATATTGTATTCAGTCTATGGAGTTCACGATCCACAGTAATATAGGTACCCATAGGAGAATCCGCGCGCCCCAAGTTCTGTCTGCACGGAATACGTAATTATATATTACATTTTAAAATGAATAATAATTTACTGGCAACTCGTTTTAACATTTTTCTGCTTTGCACAAACTTACCATTTTACACGCAGCAGTTTGTAGACATTGTTAGATACAACTGGCATGTCGTGTATCTGGGTGTGGTAGTGGTTTAACCATATTAATTTTTCAGTCAAAAATATGTATCAGTAGTTGTATAATTAAATACCAACCAACCATACCAACAAACACATTATCAAAATAAACGCATCTAGATGTACCTACATACCTTTGAGGATAATTATAATTCCTAGAACTTGATTCAGACATGATAATGGGATTTAAAAAAAACATTCACGTATCACCAATACTCTCAAAAATTCCTAGAAATCAGACACATCAAGTAGATTAATGATATATTTTCATAGGTATCATTTATATATTTTCAACTGGTAATATCTTTCAATCAACCGAAATACTGGCTATTAGTCCAATCGATATAGGCATAACGGTTGACGGTAAATACAATCCGGAAACTATGGTCATATAGAAAAAAAATCTAAGAAAGATTTTTGCTTATGGCTTGTTAATAGCGGCTTTTTTAATAGTTAAATGAGAAAGTTATAGGTAATAAAAAGATCTTCCGACTCATGTTTTTATGAGAATTGATTGCTGTATTACTTTTCGAGAAAATCGTCAAAATTCGACTACTTTTGTTTTTGCCATATCTTTTTCAAATTGACGTTTGAAAACTGTAAACTGTTCTGTTTTAAAATATTGAAAATTTGTAGAAATATTTTGGTTTCTCGATAAAAAGTTGAACACGAAAATTGTATTTGCTTGCTCGACAGTTAGTCCTAGAGTAACGATTCGGGCTTATTTTTTTTCTTAAAGAATTGTACTATCATGGTAATAAAGAATAGTAACGATTTTATGAATTTTAAGTGTTCATAACTGACTGAAAAAAACATGTATTCGCGTTTTTCTTAAATATCTTTCAATTTTTCATTTTTACCGAAATGGACTGCTGACATTTTTACACGAATTTAAAAAAAAACATTTTTCTATGACCTTCTAGAGCCTAGCAGTTTTTACAATAAATTATAGAGGACGCAATTTACGTAATACAGCGTCAGCGTTTATGGAGATCAATGTGGAATAGTTGTATACTATGTTGTATAATGTAATGTTATGAGTATTTATATTTGCAAAAAAAATAGGTACAATCCTTTCTTGGCAAGTTAGTTTATTTTCGACACACTCCGAGTGCTTTGCTATTTCCTAATGGACCTAATGTCTTAATAAGTTTTTGATCGCCGTTTTTGCCAACTTTGAAAATTCTATATAGAATTAACGTCATGTATCAACGTCCGTCGTGTATCAACGTCAAAGAAATATGAAATAATTATTGTTACTAAAATTGAAAAACGCTATAGAACAGTGATAAATAATGTAGTTATGATTAAATTTGTTAAATTTGTTTTTCTATTGATGTCATATACTTCGGAATGTTTTTTATGTCCCACGTTCCACTGTCCAAAAACTACCCTTATAGTAAATTGAACGGAATGAATTAGCCCTAAAATCTCATGTCATTTCGCCCAAATCTCATCACGTCATGTCGTCATGTCGCTCAAAATAAGTTCCTCCAAATATCATAAACATTCGTTGTTGTGCAATAGTAATGCGTAATAGTAGTGCAATTTTTGATCACAAACAGGGTTTTGTGATCATGACAAACATAAACATAAAATTTAACATTTACCAATGCCACATAAATAAAACATATTTTGGATTTTGCATGAACGTAGAAAAAATATTGTATGCAACTCGTACGAAAAGTGTTTATTGCACTCGACGACGTGTTGTCCAACTTGCATAAATAAATTATAACATTCCCATTTTTTATGGAGGTATAATTTATGATTATAGGGTTAAATTTGTTTTTCTGTTAATGTAATATTATATCGAAATATTTTTTTAATGTTCTACGTTCCACTGTCCAAGCGTATAGTAAATGAATTAGCCCTATAATCTCACGTCATGTTGCCCAAAATAATTTCCTCCAAATGTCATTAAAATGCGTTGTAGTTTTTGAGCTACAGAGCATAATATACCTACTTAATTATTTATTTTTTACCTACTTAATTAATTATTATTAATTATTTTTTTCATTTAATTCATATACCTAATTGTACGTATATATTAGGTGTAAAAATTATGACATTCCCATTTTTTTTGTAGGTATCATTTATAAGTGTTTTCAAGTAGGTATGTGTATAAAACTCAAACTCAGTGTTCCTTCTATACACCCAATAACATGTAAATCTTAAACGTAAAAGTCTGATTAAATGGCTTCTATCCATCAAATATCATAAAAGAAATATTAATGATAGTATGACTTCCTGATTATTCAGGGTATTACCTTACCTAATTTAAAATGTATTATTGATCATTAGTTATTTGTACGTTAACGTGTTCTGTCCGCTGCATAGATTTGCATAGGATACGTACCAGCCAGCTAATTCCTCAAGGCAGGGGCGGATCTAACGGACGGGGTAGTAGGGGCAACTATCCCCCTCCCCCTCGAGAAGCCCGAAAAAATAAATAATTGTAAAATACGAATATGATATAAAGTAAAGAAAATTTTCGGTTACGTTCAAAATGCATTATTAGTCAAGTCATTATGCCTACGACAATGCAAGAGCAAGAGCTGGTCGTTGTGTTATATCGTGTTTTGTTTTATGTCGTGTTATGGCAGTTTTCTGTTTTCTTGTATTCAGTTTTCTGTGAAATAAAAATTAAGTTTTATTTTCCGTTTCTACTATAATCTTTAACGTTTTCAGTTGGAAATAAAATGTTTATTTATTTACTGTGGTAGTTGGATTTTGATTTTGGTTTCCTATGAAAATCAATATTTGTATAGTAATCAATTTCAGTTGAAAATCCCAAATGCAAAAAATGCAAGACCTTGAAATATTCTTGAAAATTTTGCCTGGGCGCCATTCAGACATCCGAAAAGCCTTGCTGAATCCGCCTCTGCTTCAAGGTACCTACAAAATAAAAAATTAATAACTAAATAGAAACTATTGGTATGAGTTATGAACGTCTGCGATCACTTAAGATCTTTTTAACTATAGAAAAAACTCACTTCATTTTAACTGATTGCTTCATTTATATTAAACGAAATTTATTTAATATACCTAATCTATATGGAACTCGAGTAAACCAATGTGATTAGTTTTTTTCCTAGCTTATTTAGAAAATAAGTATTCTCAAAAGATGTGTTAATAGTTTTATATTTTTTTATCATTTGCCTATGCCTACCTTAATCAAGTTTGTTATTAATATTGTATAGACGTAATTTATAATGTATTTATTTCTTTTACCTTGAATGAACAAATATATACTGAGAAAGTAAAACTATGATTACTCAAAAAAATTATGTAATATCGTCTAATGACAAAGAATGGTTAGTTTAACCTTTCTATTATAATCTATTATGGTTACACGCGGAGGGTAATCAGCGTGTAAGGTAATAACAAAAGTAAACAATCGTATATGACATCAGTAATTGTAAAAATGTCTCGTTTAAGAAAAATTTTTTTTACTGCCTACGTATTAATAACGAAGTCGTTTTAACACTGCCTCAGTTTTATACGCGAATTCCTTCCTTTAAACGTTTAAACGTGATAGTGACTCACAGACAGCGACAGCCAAGACGAAGACAATAAGACAGCGGCTTTATTTTAACCTTCGTCGGGCTTCAAGTATTTAGCTTTTAGTTTATCACACGTTTGCTGTAGCGTTGGTAGCCCGGTGGTAAAGAGATGCGCGTTAGAATTACGCAGCGTCTGCTTTGTTTCATTTCTTTTACTTACTCTCTTTAGATAAACGACACACATATTTCCCTTGTCCTATAACATATAGATACGTGTACATGGCATAATGTCAGCCCAGGAGGAGCAGTTGGTTTCTCGAGTATATTGTTAGATTGTTAAGGTACAGGAATTTTGTCATGGGGTTGGCCGACTGACCAAATAATAAAAATACGTATACACGGCATAAGGTGCCCCAAGGAGGACCAGTTGATATCGCAAAAAAAAATTGGATTGTTTTAACATGACCTTAAAATTGCGCGCACCCGCGCGCCACAAGTTCTTCCTATTCCTTCCTATTCCTGCATGGTCATGCGGGTGGAAACGGCAATATATATTGCATTAACTTTATTTATTTGTCTAAAAATTAAAATTTTTGTCATAATTAGACATTAGATGGAAACCACGTGCATCATTTAAAATATGATTTAAAAAAACACTAAAAACAGAATAATGTAAATACCTATGTTGATGTTGATCAGCACTGTTACATTCCGAAACCTTCAACACTTATTTCTTCAATTCATATGTAATAAATCTACAAATTGTAGTTAGATACCTTTAGGTGTTTGACTATTTAGTAGATTCTTAAATTAATGTTTAAGTAAATAATATGTAAATAATAGTGTAAATAAAATACAGTAAAAATAAATTAAGAACTTTATATGCCATGGATTACCATGGCATACTACAAGGACTACAAGGTACCTACCTACATATTATTATTTCTTTTAAATAATGACCGATCGACGATAATATTAATACCAGTGATCAGCGCGTTACAGTTAGCTACTATGAATCCCGTTTCCTGCAAATAATATGTTTTGAACTAATGTGAAGGAGAACTTCCCGACTTGTTCGCTAATAGCATAATTATTTCTTATTTCTATAACTCCGGAAACTTCATTCCAGTTTGGCTTTTGGTAAGTATTTATGACAGCTGAATTCCTAGGGCCAATTATAACGGTTGTAAACACTTATTGGCAGCCTAAAGCCGGACTCAGACGACTACGACTCACGACTGGTGCGATATTTGTTGAGAGGATTTGTTGGAGCCCCAGTCCGGAGTCTCCAACAACATAAATGAATAAAAGTTTTTATTTTCAAAATTACTTGTAATATTATTTATTGTTTACTTTTGTATTGTTGCCAAATTAACAAATATATTTTTTTATATCGTTGCCGTTTATAATACAAAATACGTAAATAATAAAATAATTATTACATGTACTCATCACAGTTTCAACAAAATCGGGTATGGGCCCAACCATACGCGGTCAATAAAGTTACCCGGTAGCAGAATGGGCCTGTAGATATGTGAGAAGACCAATAATATAATTTTTTCAAACTTCAAAATAGTTAAAATAGGGAAAAGAGGGCTAATACCGCGCAGTGGGCAAATCCGCGCACCACGTTCTTCGATCGAATAAGTCGATTGTGCTACCATCTAGCGACTGTTACCAGAGTTACTAAAAACGGTTCTGGTAGATTAAAGCAGAAAGTTCACTTATGGCATTTATCATACCTAATTTCATGCAATTTCTTACAAAATTGTGATCCAAGAAAATTGAAGGTAAGTTGAGAGCTATTATATAAAATAAGTTTCTAATATATACAGATTATATTACGTAGTTTTACATGCACGTTCGGGCTTTTGCAGCTTAATCTATTTCATTTAATGAATAGTTTGTGATAACAACATGGTCGGCGTATTTAATGGGGTTATTCAGCGCAATGTAGGAGGTGCGGCACTTGGCTAAAATTATTGGCATTTAATAAAGATGAAGATATTTTGTTAATTTAGATGTCGTCTAAAAAAAATACAATTTTGTAACAAGCCGATTTTTCAATGTACTACTCCTAGATGAGACGGGAATCAAAAGCTACTGTACAAAAGCCTGCCAAGATTTTATGTCTGAAATGTCCGAAACAAGTGGAGTATGCAATTTCGTGGGAACGAGATAAAAACGTTACCATTGATTGCGCGTTTAGCGCTTCAGGCATATACGTCTCACCCATGTTCATTTTCCCTCGTCCAAGGCATTCGCTTCAATTAGAAAAAGGTAGACCATTAGGTGCAAAGTATACGCGCTCTTAGAATGGATGGATCAATGGAGATTTATTTTTTGATTGACTGAAGCACTTGCAGAAGCACGGAAAGTCATCGACAGAAGATAGCATTCTATTAATTCTTGACAACCCAAACACGTTTCTGTACATCTCATGACATATATCAATATTGAGAGGAAAAGGGGATGGACGGGATAGTAAATGTCCATTCCACCACATACTTATCTTCTCTACAACCTTGACGTGACATTTTATGGCCCATTAAAAACGGCATACAATAGGGAATATGCCTATCTGAAGGCAAATCCTCATAAAAAATACTCACTATGACTTGGCGGAATATTTTAATAGAGCATTATTCAAAAACAGCTACATTAGAAAAGGCTGAGGCAGGTTTAGGATCTGCTGGTGTTTCCCATTTCAACCAGATAAATTTGCCCCAACGATTTTTCCCCTGCACAACATTTCATACATGTATAATGGAGAATATATTGAGCAAGAGACTGATTTATGAAAAAATATCAGCTGGTCCATCTAGTAACTCAAATGTGGAATGTCCACGGCCCGGATCATTAAATGAGCGATCACCTTGTGGTTTAGAGGAGCCGCAACCTAGTACTTCAAAAGAGCAACAATTTAGCCAAATAACCCAGCTGGAGCAAAATAGTCCAGAACATTCCGCGACCCAATACATCAAAACCTAGTAACAAAAGAAAACAGTTTGAAATTGTTACTAGCACTCCAATGAAACTCATATAGGCAGAAAATGAAGTTAAAAAAGCTGCAACTGTAGTAAAAAAGGACAGAAGTTAAAAACAAAAAGATAATGCAAGAGGAGAAATTAAAACTTAAAAAGAAATCATTTAAGAGAAAAGTGCACTTGGATGATTCCGAGTGTGATGTAAGTGAAGTACCTAAATGAAAATGACTTATGTGATGAGAAGAACTAGATGACATTGTCCAACATCTAACAGTAGTTGGAGCATACGGTGAAGATGAGGTGTGTATGATATGCGGGGAATTTGGTCAGCAAAATGAGTTATGGTACCGGTGCACTTCTTGTTCAAAATGGGCACATTCCGAATGCACTGCTGCCAATTCAGCAAATAACTTGTCTGCGATTATATTGATATTGTTAAGAACACACTAAATTACATTATTTTGGGTTATTTTATGTTGCTTTTGCATTTTTTTTTATAAATATTGTTCAGTTGTAGTCATGTGTACCAATTTGCATTAATGGTAGGTATTACCCCACTGTCCTGACGGAATGACCCTACCTAGTGTGCAATTTCGCGCAATGCTACATTTTTGACTTTTAATTAGTTTCCCTTTATATATATATATATATATATATATATATATATATATATATATATATATATATATATATATATATATATATATATATATGTATATATATATATATATATATATATATATATATATATATATATATATATATATATATATATATATATATATATATATATATATATATATATATATATATATATATATATAAAGGGAAACTAATTAAAAGTCAAAAATGTAAATATATATATATATATATATATATATATATATATATATATATATATATATATATATATATATATATATATATATATATATATATATATATATATATATATATATATATATATATATATATATTAGGCAACATATAAAATCGGACTTATTTATATAAGCCAACTTATAAATTGTAACATTTGTATATTTCGTATGTAACAGTTAAATTTAATTTGGTATTAGGAACAATGGAAATAATTTAAAATATAATACTTATAGGTATCTAGAGCTATTATAAGCTTCATCGAGTTTCTTGTCTAGAGAGCAATAATTAATACATTGAGAAATAACATCTAATAATCTTATGTAATCACTTTCGGCACAATAAATAATCAAATAAAATCAACCCGAAGAAATTCCAAGATTTTGCAGCAATGAAATTACGAGTAAATGAGTAATATTACATATAGTTTATTTGGAAATGAATGAATAAGAAACGCTCATTTAATATACAAGTGTGTAAGTGCTGTTTGTAAGTGTGTAAGTTGCTCTAATAAGGTAAATGCTTGTTTCATATTTCAGATTATTTAATTAGTTTTTTTAGAGCAGTGAGAAGGTAATAAGATACTGTTTCTGATGTATATATGTAGGATATGAATTGTACCTTTAATTTAAATATAAAAAATCCATTTCTTAAGCTGTGCGTAGCATTTTATTCAGTGTTCATTTAATGGGTCTGTAAGCGGAAAAAAATCCAAGGAATGAACAATATGTTCATTCACTGCATGGTTTTGCATCAGTGATCAAGTTAATATACTGTATTATTGACAAAAATATTTGAATTTCAACCGCATTAATCTGTTCATGTAGACATGGTATTAACTAGCTTATATCCAGAAATGAACGGGGTAAAACGAAAAATGGGTCCCCACCCTATATTATCTAAAAAGGAAGAGCAATTACTAAGTGAATGGATAATTGGATTGGCCAAAGTTGAATTTCCAATGCATCCAGCAGTTGTGCAAGAGCCATCCAAGAGGCAAAGGAGCAGATGCATCCAAATATGTGCCAAAAATCGAAACAGGTAAGAAAAAACTTAAAGTAAATCCTATGCCATTTGCTATTGTATCACAACAATGAAGAGATTATTATGATGAAAAAGAAATTAAAAAAAGAAAAAGGTGAGGCTATAGCTGAAAAGAAATTGAGAAGAATTAATAAACCCGAAAAAAGTAAAGTTAAAGCACCAAGAAAGAGAAAATTTGAGAATTGCGAAGCTATATACAATCACGATACGAAGCTTCATCAATAGATACAATCTATTGATGAAGCAGAATAATGTAACTTAAACGAGAACATAATGACACAAATCTACCAGATGCAAACAAAGAGAAAGGATCAGTTAAACATATGAGACTTTGGGATTGTTATGTATGATATTAAGTATTTCCCAGGAAAAATTGAGAATCTATGTGACAGAAACGTCGCATTTGAAATTAGTACTATGGAGGATTGGAGGAAACATCCTCAAGGAAATGGAAATGGCCGTTAAAGTTGGACAAGATATGGTATAAGAAAACAGATATTTTACAAAAAATAAAAGAGCGACCAATATTAAACTCTAGAGGATTTTTTGACGTTCTGGAACTTACAGATTATAAAAAAGTATAATAATACCTATGTCTACAATGTTTGTATTATAATAAAATTTAATATGCTTAAAATATGTTTATATTGTACTGATTCCTTCGTAGAAAAAAAAATAAAAAAGTATACCTAGTATACTTACCTTAGTTCAATCACTGGATGCATTAAGTTCATTTACCGGCAATCGATGTTCATTTATGGTATTTCATATATTTAATAATTTGTATTTTTCTGATTCGCCTTAATTTTGATTACAATAAAAACCATACATAAATATGTAACTGGATATTCATAAAACACAACAGAATTTAATATATATGACTACAAAATATTACTTTCTATTTATGGATATAGTATCAGGTGAAAAACACTAAACGTTCATTCATTGGTGCACTTATCCTGTCTACATGCAATTTACAGAGATATATATATATATATATATATATATATATATATATATATATATATATATATATATATATATATATATATATATATATATATGTATATATATATATATATATATATATATATATATATATATATATATATATATATATATATATATATATATATATATATATACATATATATATATATATATATATATATATATATATATATATATATATATATATATATATATATATATATATATATATATATATACCGTACTATGAAAATGTATTATATAAAATTTAAAATGGAAATTTATGGAATTATTTTTGATGAATTATCTTTATGGAAATATGTGATTTAGTTCATTGTAAACAATAAAAAACGATGTAGTTTACAAATAACAAAGTTTACAAATAATTAGAATATATTAGTAGGTAATATAAATGTATAAAATCAGTTCAGTAAAATTAAAGTTCTTCCGCTAATGACTCAGACTACTTAACTACTTTGGGCTCCTATATTAATATTGATAGGTTCGTTCTATAGTTAATATAATATATGTTAATAAGATCGTCGAGTTCCCACATTTTAAGTCACAAATTTTCGTCGCATTTTTAGCCTCCACGATCTTCAATACAGGCTTTATGTACGCCTTTGGCGGGGTCAAACCTCTCAGTCCGAACCTGGGCATTGTAACTCCTTTTAAAGAATATATTTATGGTCTTACCTGCCATTAAACTAGCATGACTCATTTTACAAAGCCAGCATCAGCAGACCAATTGGTAGGTACTAGGTACTAGTATTGCTTATGTCTGCATATAGGTATTTACTCAATCGCAATTCGTGTGTTATTAAATTCCAAAACTCGGAATCTTTTCACATATAAGGTAACCTAAACCGACGTGAAACAAATCCAATTTTTCTTGAGTTATGCATCAGTAACTAGCGGGTACATAATCCTTTCTTTCCAAGGGCAGAACGATTTAAAAGACATTAGACGGGAATGTTGAGCCAGAATAGCTTCCGGCAGAGTTCAGGTATATGGGAGTATAGTTTTATTTGGCGCCCATGGTATACACGCAATCTTTCTTAAACGCAGGTTTCTTTTAGTAATTACAAGTTTCGGTCTGATTCTGAATTGTTTAGGCTTATTTAAAACCTAAACCACTCCCATCGCGTCCACCGGTCAGGTAAATGAACGGATATCAGAATGTTATAGATGGCTCAATATGATACTCTTGTTTATTAAGTCCAGATACCTATGAAACAATGTTATCAACTACTAGTAATAACTTTATTAATAATTATTAATGATAGCTAGTTAATTAGATAAGTATCACGCAGCAAATATCACTTAGGTAGGTATATATTCTTATACCATCATAGAATGGTCTGCTCATTATTTATTATTTCAAACAGTTATCGCCTGACAGAACTGACAGGATGTAAAGGTAGTTTTATGAATTAATTTCAATAAATTAACTTATTCGTAGCCGTAATCATTATTGTCACACGGAAATTAGTTAGAGGCATATCTAGGCAACCAGATTTTGGGTTTTGCTGAAACTTGTGTTACCTACCTAGGCATTGCATGTTACGCAATGGTATTGTTTCCAAAAAGTTTAGATTTTAGTCCCCGCAGGGACGGATCCAACAAAAGTTTTTAAGGGTTTAAGGGTGGGAAAGTACTTCTATTTTCAAGAAATTTCAAGGTCACGCATTTATACAACAGATAAAAGTTTAAACAACAAATTCGTCGTATGAGTAGGGGTATGGAATGAAGCGAGAAGACGTAGTCGTCGCAGTATGGCCATATTTCTGGAAAGGAATCATGAAATTGCTATGTGGCGCGTTGCCAATTTGTCATTTTTATGGTTCCGTACCCAAAGGGTAAAACGGGACCTATTACTAAGACTCCACTGTCCGTCTGTCACCAGGCTGTATCTCATGAACTATGCTGATAGTTAGACAGTTGAAATTTTCACAGATGATGTATTTCTGTTGCCGCTATAACAACAAATACTAAAAAACAGAATAAAATAAATATTTAAGGGGGCTCCCATACAACAAATGGAGATGGACCTGAATATGTATGCTAATAAATGCCTGAGTCGCCGGTCGGACGAGATACTATACCATTATTACTATACGTGCTTGTATAGTAGACAATGCGATTTATTTTTTAGTTGCAGGTATTTGGTTGCCGCGATAAAATCGATCCATGACATTTTTATTATCAGACAAAGCAATTCTGTCGCGGCAACTGAATTACATGAATTAGAACCACAGTTCAACAAATTGCAATTATTCTAGTTACTTTTATGGAGATTTGTTTATTACCAACCTATATTTAATAGTTAGTACTGTTGGTAGACCTGTGGAAAGTGTTAGTTTTGTTTAGTTATGGTTTTACCACAGCTTAGGTATACATAAGCTGTGGTTTTACGTTCTACGGGCTGGAGTCGTTAAAGCATTTTGGATTTAATAATGACCCCAAAAATCGGTTGGTCTCGATACTGGTACTCTCGTGAGCAAAAAGAGGACACATATCTATTTTTTTCTAATGTAAATCTGTCTCTATTTGAATGCTTGCAATGAATGTTGACAACTAACTGACAATGTCACAAAAATTAAAGTTACAGATCAAGTAAAGTACACAACTAAATTTTAGCAAAAATACGTTGTAAGATCTATTTTTTGCTCGAGACTGTACAAACATACATTCAGAAATTTTACTTGTTAAACAATGCGCCGTTGGTAACGTTACTAACACTATACAAACTAAAAAAAAACAGCAATTCTGTCCCATTATGTGATAACTCAGATGAAAAATAGACAAGATAAACTCTAGCAAGTGAGAAAACGTTCGCGAAATGAGATAAAATGTATCATACATCAACATGTAACATGTACACTATGTAACCCTATATACATTGTTGTATTCTACATTCTACCACAGACGACCATTCTATCATTGAGCAATTTGAGCTTTGACTGAAACTGTGGTGTAAAGTTTGTACCAAAGATTGTACCAAAAAAATCCCTGCCGATAGAAAATCAGAGCAGTGGATATAGACAGAGTACCGCATTCGTTTGAAGTTTGAACCGATTAATGCCGACACGGCGGCCATGTTTACTTCATAATACTCTAATACTCTATAATTAACGCCGTAATAACTTATGTAAATAGGCTCAGGTGAATGATATTTTGAACCAATGGCTCAATAAAGAGAAAGAAATTTTCGAATGGTAAATACACTATAGAGTAATACGTTTAAGCTTTGCGATGGAGTAAAAATGTCTATCCAGTCTGCTCTGTACTGCTCTGGTCCAGTCAGTCTACACTCACTAGTCACTAGTGACTCGAAGTCCAGTCTAAGTCACTGGTATCTTATCTAGTGATTGTAGATCAGTCAAGATGTCAGCGCCAGTGTGGTGAACCATGAAAATCATTTTAGTACTTATGCCTGTCAGTTTAGCTTCCTATGTGTTCCTATGGGAATTTTTCTGTTTTTGGGAAGATATTATTTGGCTATTGTAAATAATATAAACTTTTTAATAGCCGTGACAGTATTCACATAAATTTTTCGACATATTTTTAAAATTGTGCGTAAATATATCATGAGATTATTGCAGAAATGAGTTATAAAAATTTCGATGTATTTAGGTTAATGTCTCCTTTGACCTTTGTTGTTAGTTATTATTTTAGATTTTTAAGTTAATAATGAAGTTAATAAAATAAGTAGGTATGTATAGTTTTTTATTTTATTGAGTTATTAAATATATTATTAATTAAATATCAAGACACAATATTTACATGTCATTGAAAGTGAGGTTAGAGATAGATCATTTAGTTCATAGATCTGAGGTTAGATAGAAAAACATCTAATCTTTTATAATGTTCCCAGTGATATATTTACCCAATGAAAAATAAATATTGTTATTACTCATAAAACGTTGGTGTTGTTCCCAGTAACCCAAATAATAATTATTGTTTACTAAAAAATACGAAAATCCCATTTAAACGCAAAATTGAGAGGCATGCGGCATACTGGTATTCTAAATTAGTTCTTAGTTTTTCCGCTAGGTGCATATCGCTTATATTCTATTCCGTATAATACCTTTATTACCTTTTATATTTTGTTTATGCAATGTTGTTAAATAATATAACTTACTTTTTGACATTGTGTTGTTTGCTTAGAAAAATATTTTAGAATAATTTCGTTTTACCATACCTACCTACCGAAACGTGATAAACGAATAAATAGTTTGTAAAGGAACCTGGTGAAACTGAAAACCAACACCGCCACCACAAAAGTAGAAGTTGGTAGAAAGTGTGTCATGTGTCATGGTTGATAAATATTTGTTTCTGTCAAAATAAAAAACAATTTTTTAAAAATAGCTTTTCTACGCTCTTTGAATATGTGGAAAAATCAAAAAGTTGATCCAGTAAATGAGAAGGATTCGATATTTCATGATTTAATAGAGGAATGTAAACGTGCAGTACCTGGTGCTAGGTTATCATATACACTTCGAAATAAACTTGAAAAATATTCACAGGATATTAGAAGGGATATTGTAAATCGCATTAAAGTGGGCTGTTCACCATTGTTTATAGCCTGTAAAAAAGGACAAACAGAAATTGTGGAATATTTAGTCGCAGTATGCCAAGCTGATATTGAGCAAAAGGGACTTTACGAAGTACAAGAAGATAGGTAACTTTTCTATGGTATTATATCAACTCCATTAGAAATGAATGTATTATTTTAGATCTACGCATGTTGTCACACCTTTATGGTGTGCAGCTGTATCTGGTAAACTCCCCGTTGTTGAAATACTTCTAAAACATGGGGCAGATATTAACGCAGTCTCAGATACGGGATCAACACCAGTTCGATCAGCTTGTTTCATGACACACTTTGAAATCGTTAAGTATTTGGTTGAACATGGAGCCGATATTAATAGACCAAATTATAATGGTGGTACCTGTTTAATAAATTCCGTACAGAGCGCTCAGTTATGTGAGTTCTTGTTAAAAAATGGAGCCGATGTAAATGCTCGAGACATACAAAATAAAACCGCTCTTCATTATGCTATTCAAGAACATAGGTAAGTTTTCATTCCAAAAAGTGCAAAATTCTTCCATAACAGTAATATTTTTATAGGTTAGAAACTACAAAATTATTATTAAAAAGTGGGGCAAACTATAACGCAAAATCTAGATATGGTGACGATGCCTTACAAATGGCGTGTTTAAAAGGGGCTAGTCGTATATTTGATTATTTGACAACAAATATTTGTTATTCACCCGAAAAACTAGCAAATGCCCATGAGCTAATGGGTGCTACCTATTTAGATGAGCATAATGATGTAGCTGTTGCTTTATTCCATTGGAAAGAGGCTTTAGTGATTAGAGAAAATCATGGTAAGTAGAAGTTTATTAAAAGATATCAGTCTAATTATTTCGATTATTAAATATGGAATACAGCCTCGATAGTTCGGACATACTTTAATCCGGTCACTCCAGTAATTCATCAATTCTGCTTTTCGGACACTTTTATATCCATACCTCTTCAGTCCAGACAAATCTGTTTGGTAGCAGGTGCAGGCAACATTGTACACACATAAATGTTCTAACTTTATGGCCATATCACCAATCAGAGACTAGGACGAAGTAGACTAAGCAAAACCAATGGTAAAACTGCTTTTTATGGAGTTTATTATGAAGTGTCTCTCTGTCTTTATTATGAAGTGTCCCTCCATAAGTCATTTCTTAATGTGAAGTAGAAATATAGACTCGAGCAGTGTATCTATGTAGCTTCTTTTTAATTCACTAGATATGTATGTATGTATGTATGTACATATTCTCGCTAACCCGTAAACCTCGAAAATTCGACTAATCATAAAACCATATTTGTCCAGATTATCGAGGCTGTATTGTAGTACCTATAAGTTTAGTATAATTCAATCATTATCACGAACTTGATACAAGCATGTGTGCTACACTATAGATAATAGTAATAGCAGCAAAGTACATCTTATGATCCAAAAAGCATCAATATGTACCTAATATTATTTTAAAATCGTTATTTTCAATAATGGGCAATATATGGAAACATGAAATGTCTATGAAACAAGATTAGACATAGTATGACTAATTATAAAAGAATATATAGATAATAGTAATTAATTTCTCATTACTTTTTACCACGTTTTATGTTCCTTATGTGAAAGCAGCCCAAGTTTCATCACACGAGCTTACTAGCGTGTAGTGTTGACAAAATTGTGTAAAATATTCAGTAGTAATATTATAAGTACTACAAAATAATCGGTGATACATCGACAACTTGTACAATTATAAAGAGTATCGTTTTGAGAGTTTAAATTTTGTCAAACCGACACGATTTGTAATTTTGCAGGAAGTTTGAGATATATAGCCTCTATTATTTTGAAGTACGAATTGTGTTTGATAAGATTATTTTTTGGGTAAATTGTAACAAGAAACAATTTATTAATTTAAATCGACTCATTTTTCAATAAATATTGATACCAAAATTTGATGGTGCGTTTTCTGTCTATGTAAAAATTATAATATACCTACATTACAATTTTTTTTATATTAAAGACAAACATTATTCTTGTAAGAAATATTATTGATTGCTGAGAAAAATTTAATTTGCACAACTAATTGTAGATGAACAAGTTAGATAACCAATATTAGTCCTCTTTTATTAGTCTTATTTTATGTTACAGGATGTCTTGTCTTTTAATGGATAAAGTAACATAAATATGTTTATTTGCAGGATTAGTACAAAAACAGCCTCTCATGCTACAACGAGAAGGATACAGATTTCAAAAGGAATTTGAAAGCAGGGAAGAACTTGATAATATCTCAACAGATTTAGATCTAATTAGAATACAAAGTCTTATTATTGCTGAACGAATATTAGGTTCACATCATAAAGATACCATATTTAGGTATGTATTTTAATTTTAATAGTCAACAATAATTTTCTCTCATTATATACCTAATACAAAATGCGTACAAAATATGTAAATGAAGTGTACTTTTGAATCTTGATACAATTATTTACGATTTCTCAAACAATAATGTAACTATATTGATACAACCGTTTTTATTATTAATAATTTTTTAACGGTTGGCATAAGAGTGTGATAATCGTTAAATTTTAGTGTTCACAAAGTCAGAGTCATTTTTAATTGATTTTAAACTAATTTAAAAAACTTCCGCATCATGAAATGCTATTATTATTGTGAATCTATCAACATAACTAAACTTAAAATATTTATACTTAAAATTACAAAAATAACAAAAAACTAAAAATCAGGAACAAAAACCCATGTAATTAAAGTCCATTTTCTTTTGAAATTCTTCAGCAAGTTGTGTGATTTAGGAAGCTTTGTATTGATACAAAATACTGATAATTTAACAAATAAACTAAAAGTGAAAGAACTTGTACAATTTCTTCTTTCTAATTTTCACTTTGAATACTAGGCGTTCTGTTATGTAATGTTTTCATGGATCCAAAATAATAATAGCATTTTATAGTTTACAATTTGTCATGCCTAATAATAACATTGAAGCAATTGCAAAAATTCAGGGAAAATTCCTAAGAGATGCTTTTAAAATGGGTATCCAGATAAATATGAATATAATTATTTGTTGTCTACCTTAAACCTTATTTCCCTTGAACGTCGTTCAAATTGATGTATTATGCTTCTTATATAAATTATTAAATGTGTTAATTGACTGTCACCAACTACATATCTTCGATAGTTCGGATACTCACTAGCCCAGATATTCCAGTAATCTGTACACTCTTGTTACTTGGGCATTTTGAGTATTTTGGCTCTGTAATCAGGGCGATAAGGATATTACATACTTAAAACAATTGAAGACATAAGTGGATAAAGGTGTCAAGTCGCAATTTTAAAGTTTTGAGCAAATTAACAAAACGGGTTTGTATTGGAACTTTTTTATTTTGCTTTTGATTTAAATGAGTAATACCTCATAAAATAAATAATTTTAGGCTATTTTTTTTGTTTATTATATTTAAAAAAAAACAAGATTTTGTGAAATTAGATTTTTGTGTACATAACACCTTTATCCAGTAACGTTAAACTCAATTGCCCTGTAACTTGGGTATTAAGGCCTTAACAAAAAGTCTATAGGGCTAATTATTCTTAGATTCAGACAAGGAATACAGTTCTTGATATTTGACCTTCCATTATGTTACACCCAGTATTTTACACTAAGGGTTTTGTAATAATTTTTTTTGTAATAATAATTTGTCTGGCGACAGAGTCTCGCGAAAACCTATTGCGCAGTGAAAGGGTTAACATATCTCGGATCCAAATTCTACATGCATATCGCCATAAGGGTTGTGCCTCTTTATAATTTCTCACTCAAGGTTGAGTAGAAGTCCTAAATAATCTACCATTACTTATTCCAAGCAAATAAATAACATTTCAAATATTGACTCTATTACTGTTTCAATTTTAGGCTTATGTACAGGGGCGCTTCGTATGCTGACGTAATGAGATATCAACGATGCATAGACTTATGGAGAAGAGCTCTCCAGATTAGGATTGAAAAGGACTCTATCCTATATACGGATACATGTTTCACCGCCCAAGCACTTGTAAGACTGATGATCGACTATAATGCAAAGTCAACAGTAAATAGAGAGGAGAACACGCAGCAGCGATTTCACGATGTAGTATCCACTTTCATTTTACTGACAAACAATATTGTTGGTAAGTTTCAGCGAAGATTATATTAATTGTTAGATTTAAGAAGATTAATTTTGCCATTGTTAGATTTAAGAAGAACTACTTATTTGAAAACAGCAAATGATAATAACTTACTACATATTTTTTAAAATGAATTTATCTAGTTCTTACGTCTCGTTCACGAGTGACTGTCTAGGGTATATACTGACTCATTCGAGAAACAATCATCATAGAGTGATGAATATATTTATATTTTCCACCCTGACATTTTTTTACCAGTTATGAGAAATATTCTGAGAGATTTGCAAGAGATTTATCAACAAATTTAAAGTCAATATGGTAGCAATATTTTTAGGAAATATAATATACATCCTAATGTTCAATTATAGAGCAAGCTGACTCCCATCACCCACAGAGCCCATCAACAATGAACAATATGAACACAACACGACTTAATATACTCTACTCAAATATATCAAGCAAAAAAAGGAACTAGCATGTAACTTTATGGATAGGAATTATATAAACATGGCGCTGTTTGTAGAATCCAAAACAAAAGATGGAAATACAGCCCATTATAAAAATTGGAACATTGTTACAAAATATAGTGCCCTAATATATAACTATGCTAGAGGCGGCAGTTCAGCAAAAATTCATCAAAAACTGAAAAAGGGCAAATCATTCCCAGAATCCTAGAATTCCCAGAATCCCAGAATCAACAACCCCTCAATGCATATATTCACTTCACCATACCATATTTAAGCAACAAACTACATATTTTCCTAGCGTACATTCACTCACGTTCCAGAATTGCAGAAAACATTTTTATAATGGCCACCATGTATAAATATTTTATCATAGTTGGAGATCTTAATGTCACTACAAAACTGAAAAAGAATCAGATGAGAGTTCTTAAGGAACACAAACTTTGTAAAATACAATACAACACCCATCTCATGGACCATAATTATAACACCACTCCAGACGTAATATTACACACCTTAAATGTTGCAGGAAATATACTGAAATTCGAAAAATCACAGACCTAGCCTCAGTTCATGTAGGTTTCAAAATATTAATTGACATGCACACAGCAGTCGGTAATACCAAAATAGAAAAATACAACTTCAACGAAACAAATATAAGGAAAGTCAATGATAGAATGTTATAGTCAAGAAGCTGAAATGGTAAAAAGTCTGAGATGCCGTCTACGTCTGTTGGCTTGATATATAGTGCGGAAGGTCCATCTGAATCACGCGGTACCCTCAGTTTAGCTTTTGGTTGTGATATGTAGAATTTATTACCTCTAGAAGGTCACTCCGAATCGATGAAATGTGAAACCTGTCTGTCGACTAAAAAATTACATTCTGCGAAAAAAAATGACATTCTTCTTCTGCATTTGGCCCACGAGGTCCAAAATTATGGGCAAATAACCGAATAAAAAAAAAATTCTGTCCGAGGTGCGAAGACCCTTCAAAACCTTTTCCAACCCAGATGGAAAAGGTACCAAAATCCAATTGAGAGATAAAACTATTTACCAGACTTTTTTTGGGTTACTTTGATAATTGAGAAAATTCCAAGATTTGATGTTTTGCCACATAATTTTCGGAATTATGGGGGAAAATGTCTGTCAACCATTTTTCCTGCTAATTGGACCCATAAACAGTAGTGAAAAACAATAGACAGTTTCATCCCTTACACAATTTTTGGCCACCATGCAAAAATTTCCCCAAGTTACTGACAGTCCCCTAGGGACTGACTGTCATAGGGGACTGAAATTATTACGTCAGTCTGAACATCGCAAAGATTCGCTACCCCAATAACAATCTGCACATTCCTCTCAATGCATTATGTTATCAACTGACACAAGTATAACCCATAGAAGAGATACTTTCCAAGCTTGTATACAACTTTAGGCAAATTCATATCCCCCTATTGTGTAAGAAGAAACTACCAAATTAGAAAACGTTACAGACACCCAATACAAACGCTGTGGGAAAAGATTGAGTAGAGAAACTCCAAATATTTTTTCTGCTTTCTTCATATTTGTATATACTAATATTTTCTACAGAAATGTAAATATTAATTTGAACATTTATTTTATGTATTCAGGCTGAAGGACCTCGGTCGACAGCCTATTGAGTATTGATTTGTATGTGATTAGTGCTTAATAAAGAACATTTATTTATTATTATTATTATGTGATAAAGCTTGCAGTATAATTGTTTCTAAAGAGTACTACATGTTTTGATAAAATATACATATTGTATTTCGGTACACTATATTACTTTTTTTTAGAAATGCGTCAACTACTAACAGTAAAACCGGTATATAAAAGGCAGGCTGATTTTTTCGATAAGATATTAAAATGCATAACGCATCTAATATACCTCATGATAGAAACCATAACCACTGAAGAGGACAATAAGATTGTTAACGAACTAATAACAGGATTAGTAAAAAGAAATGTTAGATGCGTGGTGCAGGAGGACAGCATACTGCATTTGTGTGTATCAAAATTAAATACTATTAGATCCAGTTATTTTATCGATGAAGAACCTATTGTAAGTTATAATTCACAAAAATTGATAATGTACCTGATGATGCATGTTTTTTAGATGATTTTCCCAAAAGAAAGTGTGGTTAGATGTTTGCTAAAATGTGGGGCACCAGTTAACGCAAAGAATGAACACGGTTGGACTCCGTTACTTGTTGGTACCATGCCTTATAATTATTCTGAATGGGTATGTATTTTAAATAAAATGATAAAATAGTAGTAGGTAGCTTCTACAAAAGCTGCTGTATTTGACACAGTCTCAACAAAAAAGAATCATGAAAGCTCATCAAACTATGATCTATTTGAAAATGAAGGAGAGTAATAAAACCTCATTAAATATGAAAATCCTCAATAAACGTAGTGCTTATCAGTAATTTCTTTAAATTGCTGTATAACTACATGTAATTTAAAGAAATATATACTTAAGATCTGTAGTTCACTACCCTTATTACATAAAGTTATACCTATTCGAGTTGCACCCTCGTGATCTGCCCTTGTCTAATGCATTTCAAACTATCAGCCGAGCTCTCTTATTGTTAGCAGTGCTGGTCTTAGGATGGCGCCAGGGTGTCCAGCGCCTCGAGGCAATAAGGTGCCGCACCTGAGTTGAAAAGAGAAAAACAAATCGTCCCAAAAAAACAAACAGTCAAATAGTAATATTACAAAATTATTAATTTCAATTATTTCGATTGAGAATGAACTTGCTGAATGTTTAGATGTAACAGACTTGGACAAAAAATTCGCCGACAAAAAAGCCTGAAAAGTTCATTTAATGTTGATGTCTATCAATTAACAATGCTGATATAGTGGTATCTTTTCATTTTTATTTTTCTGTTTAAATTTACTATTCGTTTTTTCTGTTTGGATTTTGTTGTAATTTTTAAGGGTGCTCTTTAGGAAGTCACACCGGGCGCCTAGAGGCTAAGGCCGGCTCTGATTGTTAGTTGGCATGAGTTTGCTGCACAGGCCTCATAAATAAAGTAGACCAGCTCTTTTTTGTTTCTTTATTTTTCCTTTTCTGATATACTTAGTCTCTTTTTCCAGGGCACATTTTTGAGTTATCGTGTTTTTCTAGAAACTGAACTGAGTTTCGAATTTTCTGTGCGAACACCTTCCTTCGCGCCCTACTTTTTTTTTTGAATTTTAGTGTTTAATTTTTCAAATTTATTCACACAACTTTAGAAAGTTGAGTAGAGTTTTATTACTCTCCTTCATTTCCAAATGGACCATAAGGTCTTCCAATAATAAAAAAAAACTGCCAATAATTAAAAAAAAATTGTATCTACACTCATGGATAGAATAATTAATTATCTGGATGGATAGAATATTTTGAAATTATCATATTTTTGAAGATATTTTTTTATGAAACCGTTATTTACGAGGAAGAACAGTTTATTGTACAAATTTTAAGTAAACAATTTAGGTTTTTATGACAGGAAAATTGTTTAAAAAAATATATGCTACGTGTTATGATATTTATTTCCAACTTAATTACTATTAGGATGAAAAATACTAGTTTTTTAACTAAAATAAGAGCATAGTTAGTAACAAGTATTTGTTCCTCGAGCTCGCTATAAATACTGCTTGCATCCTTGTCGGCATGCTACTAAGTAGAGTTAGATCCCACAATATGCTCTATTGAATTTCGTTGGTGGCTACACGGTTGCCAATCTAATCTTTGAATCTGGACCATATTGAGTAAATCAGTCACTATGTCAACTGTATATGATTGAACATTATCGTTCATCAATACAAATTATACGTATCCAATATGGCCGACATATGGCAAAACAAGATTTTGCAAGATGTTTTCAATACACAAGTCACCCGTTTATCATCCAATCACATCCATGAGTCCAGGCATTGTTCCCAACTAATACCTCCACAAAGTATTATAGCGCCACCTCCAAAACTAACTAATGTATGAGATTGCAGTTGCTGTACCATTCCTCAACTCTACTGTAGCTGTGGTTGTGTCCTGGCTTTCATCATTGAATTCTAATCTCATCCCTGAACAGAACATGTGTTAAGCAAATTCTAATCAGTTTTGTGATTTTGGAAAGAAATGTGCTATCGCAGGCCATGTTGGCTTGAAACCTGCTTCTTTTAATCTCATCTTCAAACTAATATGAATTTATCTCACATTTAGTAGCTCATTTCTGAGATGTGTGGAGGCCAATTTGCGATTTCTTGTGGAATTAAGAATAAAAAAGGGCAACAATTATTGTTGTACACCTTTGTTCACTTGATCCGGGTTTTTACAAAATTTCCAATCTCTTGGTACAGTGCCGTTCAATTGAAAGTAAACGACTCATAAGAAATTTTGGAAATTTTCCCATTGTGAAGCAGGCTTTTCTAAACAGATCACATCCAAAATTATTTTAGGTTGAAGTATCTGTCAGTTATAGGGTGACAGCATTTTATATACAGTATTTATTAAGGAAAATCAATATGGTAAGGACGTCTCTTGTAAAAAAATCCATTAAATTAACAAACTAACTGAGAACTTTACTATGAAAATTACTATGAATTAATATTTGGTCCAAGCACCATTCGCGTTTATAACTTTTTGAAGCCTATTTCTCATAGACAATATTAGTGTCCTGGTGTAATCCTCGCCAATATTTTCTCAGGCATTTTCAATTGCCAACCACAGTTCTTCTACGTTCGCTGGTCGGAAATTTCTGCTATACATGTCTTTTTCCATTTGTGCCCATACATTTTCTATCGGATTTAAATCCGGCGACTTAGAGGGCCAAGGCAGAGTGTTAATATGGTTTGTATTCAGCCATTCAGTAACAACTCGTGATTTGTGAATAGAGGAATTATCCTGAAATTGAAATTTAATTGAAATATGGGAAAAGGAAAGAGGAAATAAAAATATTTTCCTGCTGGAAAGTTTAGTTCTCGGGATATAAAGTGGAAACGGAAGGTAACATAACATATTCCAAAATGCGAGCGTAGCTTTGACCAATAAGATGCTCTCTGATTCTCCAAATTACACCTGCTTCTTGGCAACATATCCATGCCCACACGTTGATAGCGACCACTACGAGATGTAGCACAGAGCCATCCTAGCAGGATTGAAAAACTTTTTCGTCTGAAAAAATTGTGGTCTCAAAAGTCCTGTGGCACACCGACAAATTGGTTGGCAAAGTTTAACGTGCCGTGGCAACAGAGCAACTTTATTTGCAGCCGAAAAATTCTACAGCTCAGATGCTCTGATACGTCGTCTTGCGGTTTCCACCGAAGCAGGAAAATTTATTAAGAAGCAGGCAGTCACTGCTGTATCAAAAGGATTCTGTCGGAGATGGTCAAGGACGAGTTCATCTTCCTCCATAGTACTGAATTTCTGACGGCCCCCTCTATGGACGTACTCAACAGTTCCTTCTGCATTCCATTTTTGCTTAATTTGAAAATGCAACCTTTACTCACATTCAAAGTATCTGCAACTGCTTGCATTGACCATCCGTTCTGCAGTAACATCACAGCTCTCATTTTTTACAGTTCAGTTAAGCGCGGCATAATAATAATAATAATTATAAGGAAAACCTCAAAATATAGAATAATTATTAGTAAACTGACAAATAAAATTGACAATCAAGTTTTGATTACCTGAAGCCTGTTTCACATTAATTTAAAAAATCGTTTACTTTCAATTGAACGGCACTGTACCTTTTTAAAATAATTGATACGATAGACGGACTTCTCCTGAGATGTAGGGTGATATTTTTTGGCAATATTCTTTGTTATAAAAGAGTTCAAATTTATGCCACTTCAGGTTTGTTATAGGATTTAGACTAGTCTGGAGACTATTATTTTAAGTAGAGGAAAGTGCCATAATTCAATAATTATATAATTTAATAATTTGATAGCTATAATTCTCAAATTATGTAGGGAATTATTTTTGTTATATGCGTAACAACAAAAATGCCATTAATACAAATTAAACGTCAAAATATTTTGGAACAAGTGAACATATCCACCTACTATAGATGAATAATGTCAGGATATATAAATTATGTAAGCCAATGACAAAAATTTGAGCTATTTTCAACTACCATGATAATAAAAAATATACGATAATTTTATCCATGAGTGTATAAAGCAGCAAATAACTAAAACAGCTGTTTTTTTTGTACTTGTATTTTTTAACTTGTTTTAAACTGTTAGTATATTTTGACGGTTAAAATACTGTCCCTGGGTATATCATTGGGCTAGTAGAGGTCAATGCATTCTATTAAATGAGCTAATTTAAAAATGTGTTGGTTAAATTAAATAAATAGTATAATGATGATCTATCATAAGAGAAAGAGACTAACAAATAACGCAAGTTTGAGATTTGTTCTCTGATTCGCTTTTGTTTTACAGTTGGTAAAACTTCTTCTGCAATATGGGGCACATATTGATCAACCAAACAAAAATGGCAAAACTGCGTTTGAGGCTATTCTGGATTTCTCTAGACATTCACCATCAGAACTTCATATTTTGAACTTTATTACCTTAAAATGTTTGTGTGCTTCCACCATAAGTAAATACAACATACAATACAAAAATCAAATACCGAAAACATTAGAAAATTTTGTTAAGCTGCATGAGCCATAAACTTATAACTATCCTGATTCATTTTCTTATGAATGTGGTTATTTTAAGTATTTTGGCTATCATGTGTTACATACATCATGCTGCATGTTTGAAAATACTTGAAAATGGTTGTTAAGTGATATTTTTTATTAAATTGTTAATAGAGGATTTATTTATAAGTAGGTAACAAGAAGTATTGGTTGTTAAAAATTAATGTGTTTATTTTAAAATAATACATCCCTAGAGCTGAGCCCTTCAGAGAAGAGAACAGAACATTATTCATTTGAACTGTTATAAAAGGATTTAGTCCTTTTCTACGTTTTTTTTTTGCAGAAATGTACAAGACGAAAATATATAATAATATTAATATATCATGTCAATTTATTTCTCATTTTAATCTCCTACTAATCTGTTATTTTGCAGTCTTGTATTTCAATTTATTGTGTCCAATAAAATGGGCAACAAATTGAAGGTTTAGAGATTAGTTCTAATTTTAGACACAAATTTTTTGTTCGTTTAGTGACATTTTATGTGTTAAGGCTCTGTGGACCCATGAATACACCCATGTATCATGATCTTAATTCATCGCCTACATTCACATTGTGTTTTCCTAAAAATGTTCCCTTTTAGTTTTACGCTGGAACAAAAGCACGATTTATTATTTAGCGCCTATAAAACGATAATAGATAAAAGAATGAAAGAGCGTATTATTATTAACGATAATAAAACGTTAAAAATGAAAAATGTGTTTTAGTAGAGCTACTTATAAATGAGCGAATCACAAATAACTGAATTCAAAAAACACGATATAAAAGTATAGTGAATGTCTAGAAAGAGCGATATATAAAAACGGCAATGTAACAAAAGTGTGACGGTAATTTTAAAAACATGGTATATAATAAAAGGGTAATTTTAAAAACATGATAATTTCGTTGAGTCAAGTATCAAATTTGTAATAAAGTGCAGTTGGTAGCCTCTCAAAAAAGATCGTAAGTCTCAATGTACAAAGGGTACAAAGGCCTGAACAAGTCTTCCTAAACCATCCACTCCAATAATCACACTTATAATCATAATATGTTGTGAAAGATAAAATTAGGAAAATGGCTGAAAGTACTGAGGAACGTCCAAGGAGTATTACTACAACAGAGGTTAATGTAACCCAAATTATGAGACTTTAAGACAAATTATTCACTGTAAAAGACAAAACTTCCACTTCATTCACATTTCAAGTTCATGGAAAATTTGTGAAAATTATAATAATATAATAAATTGTATTTTTCTAAAAATGTAGTCTTACATTATAACTAATATCAAATATTTTGAGCAGACTTTGAAGACAAATATTTATATAGTTGCAGATTTCAGTTCTGGATCCTATTTTTTTAAATGGGAATTGATTTAGAAACTTTTAGTGAGCCTAGATATTGACTGGTGTTAAATGATTCCTTTATTAAATATTATAAAGGAACACTAATTTCACTACTAACAGATTTTAATGCTTTACCACATATTTCATCCATTCCAGCAGCTGGTTTCGAAGTAGTTTTGTTCAATGTGTCCAGTTCATATGGTGTAGTATGATATAAGTAAAATGTTCTAGGTAAAGATTCAGATAAGTTTCAGTTTTGTTGTACTGGTTTGATGGCAGGTGTAGAAAATAATCATTCAAAGAATTACATAAAAATGACGTTCATGCCTGACACCATATCATTGTTTATGAGTAATTCATTTGGTAAATTTCTATTTGATTTGTTCTTCATTTCATTAATGATTTTACAACTGTCTTTCTTTATATTTTTAGAGTGTTTTAGCCTTACATTATTGTAGCTAGTTTTGGCTTGTATTATTTTTTGCCTATAAAATATTTTAAGTTGCTTATATCTTTCTCTAATAATATCATATGTTTGTTGTTTAAAATGTTTACCATGTCGCATAGTATTTTATACTACTAGCACGGTACATTTCATGCTAGGTTTAATTTTGTGTTAACATTATAAATGTGTTTATATTACTT
>CAXKVY010005839.1:0-20817 GCA_964058915.1 Tetropium fuscum
CTTTGCACGATATGTTCCATATGACAGTAGCAATGTATGGTTACCAACGAAAATCCGGGACACCCCTGTTTCCGGTTTCCACGAATTTTTTAACTTTTCGAAGCGAAACTTTTGTCACACTCCGTATATTCTAAATTTTTCGAAGCTCGTCGCACGATATATTCTATATGACAGTGGCAATGTATGGTTACCATCGAAAATCCGGGACACCACTGTTTCCGGTTTCTGTGATTTTTTTAGCTTTTCGTAGCGAAACTTTTGTCACACCCCGTATGTTCGTAATTTTTCGAAGCTCTTAGCAAGATATGTTCTATATGACAGTAGCAATTCATGGTTACCATCGAATTCCGGGACACCCCTGTTAAAAGGAAACCGAACTAAAAAGTAAAAAACAATGTTTCACTCAATTTTAACTCAATATGATTAAATGCTTTTTACTTTAAAGTTTAAAGTAAGAATAAATCGGAATCCATTAACGAATCAGGTTTTAGCTGTAGTAGTACACTCTCCATAAATGATGCAAAATTTTCGCGTTTTACTTTTGTCCTGAATTGTTGATTTTAAAGGAATGCACTGCCTGTCTCCAATGCTCTTTGATAGGGCGAAATACCGCCACATCCATTGGTTGGATGACATGTGTCGCATTAGGGTGAAGGGCTACCAAGTGTATCCTACTCTGGCTACATAATTAACTTAACGAATACGTCAAATGGCTTGAATAGCATATCGACGAATAGTACTACAAGTAGTTTAATATTCCGGGTTACCAACTATGGATGGAATATATTTGCTATGTATTCAAAAAATCTTTCGCAAGTCGTCCATCCCGATTCAGTTGGTCTAAAGGACCATCGATTGGGCAATTAATTTATGGTAACTGATGACACTCGTTTATATTTAAATACAACCGTTGGGGGAATTAGATCCTATATAAGATATGTGAGGCACTCTTTCTCATCATTACTTGTAAAGGAATGCTTTACAACGGCTTTCACTCCTTTATGTTTATGGAATGAAGCTTTTTCTCCGTTTGTAGCTAAAAATATGGCTGTTTCATCAGTGTTAAACACCCTACTTGGATCGTCAAAAATGTCTACGTGTTCTTTAAATTCAGTTTTTACTTCATGGAACCAGTTTCTTAGACTCTCTTCTGTAATGGAGGCACTTGCTCTGTCCAAATTCCTACTAATTTTGTCATGCTACGTGCTACTTCTGGATACGTTCAAAAATTGTTGTGATAAACAAATAGACATAACCTTATATGAATCCTCACTTCATAAAAATGTTGATATCAATGTTACCAACATTACCACACGTATTTGTCAGTGACACTGTTACCGATCTAAACATTGGTTTAGGAACAGTGCCAGGTATTGGTACGTTTACGTTAATAAAAACATCGTTAATTTCATTGGGTATTTTTTAATTTTCAGGTATTATACACTGAATGTAGGTAACTGCGATAATCTCTTAAGTGTAAAGTATTCCAAAAATACTTGGAGTTTATTTTATTGTATGGATATACAAAAAAAGAAAATACCTACATTTATCTAAAAGCTAATACATAAAATATAATACATTAATAATTTAATTACTGGAATTCCTCCTCGTTGTTTTGAAAGGAAAATAACGTGTGTTACCTACGTTTCGTTTGTATTCCGTGTATATATTCTTCATAAACTTAAATAGCTGACAGCAACATAAGTAGCAATACGATTATGTACAATACGACAGTAGTTATAAACAACAACTATTACAAAGCTGCTATTGCTGCTAATAACAAACATAACATTTGGAATTTTTCACGTTAACCGTTGAATATTGTATTCAGTCTATGGAGTTCACGATCCACAGTAATATAGGTACCCATAGGAGAATCCGCGCGCCCCAAGTTCTGTCTGCACGGAATACGTAATTATATATTACATTTTAAAATGAATAATAATTTACTGGCAACTCGTTTTAACATTTTTCTGCTTTGCACAAACTTACCATTTTACACGCAGCAGTTTGTAGACATTGTTAGATACAACTGGCATGTCGTGTATCTGGGTGTGGTAGTGGTTTAACCATATTAATTTTTCAGTCAAAAATATGTATCAGTAGTTGTATAATTAAATACCAACCAACCATACCAACAAACACATTATCAAAATAAACGCATCTAGATGTACCTACATACCTTTGAGGATAATTATAATTCCTAGAACTTGATTCAGACATGATAATGGGATTTAAAAAAAACATTCACGTATCACCAATACTCTCAAAAATTCCTAGAAATCAGACACATCAAGTAGATTAATGATATATTTTCATAGGTATCATTTATATATTTTCAACTGGTAATATCTTTCAATCAACCGAAATACTGGCTATTAGTCCAATCGATATAGGCATAACGGTTGACGGTAAATACAATCCGGAAACTATGGTCATATAGAAAAAAAATCTAAGAAAGATTTTTGCTTATGGCTTGTTAATAGCGGCTTTTTTAATAGTTAAATGAGAAAGTTATAGGTAATAAAAAGATCTTCCGACTCATGTTTTTATGAGAATTGATTGCTGTATTACTTTTCGAGAAAATCGTCAAAATTCGACTACTTTTGTTTTTGCCATATCTTTTTCAAATTGACGTTTGAAAACTGTAAACTGTTCTGTTTTAAAATATTGAAAATTTGTAGAAATATTTTGGTTTCTCGATAAAAAGTTGAACACGAAAATTGTATTTGCTTGCTCGACAGTTAGTCCTAGAGTAACGATTCGGGCTTATTTTTTTTCTTAAAGAATTGTACTATCATGGTAATAAAGAATAGTAACGATTTTATGAATTTTAAGTGTTCATAACTGACTGAAAAAAACATGTATTCGCGTTTTTCTTAAATATCTTTCAATTTTTCATTTTTACCGAAATGGACTGCTGACATTTTTACACGAATTTAAAAAAAAACATTTTTCTATGACCTTCTAGAGCCTAGCAGTTTTTACAATAAATTATAGAGGACGCAATTTACGTAATACAGCGTCAGCGTTTATGGAGATCAATGTGGAATAGTTGTATACTATGTTGTATAATGTAATGTTATGAGTATTTATATTTGCAAAAAAAATAGGTACAATCCTTTCTTGGCAAGTTAGTTTATTTTCGACACACTCCGAGTGCTTTGCTATTTCCTAATGGACCTAATGTCTTAATAAGTTTTTGATCGCCGTTTTTGCCAACTTTGAAAATTCTATATAGAATTAACGTCATGTATCAACGTCCGTCGTGTATCAACGTCAAAGAAATATGAAATAATTATTGTTACTAAAATTGAAAAACGCTATAGAACAGTGATAAATAATGTAGTTATGATTAAATTTGTTAAATTTGTTTTTCTATTGATGTCATATACTTCGGAATGTTTTTTATGTCCCACGTTCCACTGTCCAAAAACTACCCTTATAGTAAATTGAACGGAATGAATTAGCCCTAAAATCTCATGTCATTTCGCCCAAATCTCATCACGTCATGTCGTCATGTCGCTCAAAATAAGTTCCTCCAAATATCATAAACATTCGTTGTTGTGCAATAGTAATGCGTAATAGTAGTGCAATTTTTGATCACAAACAGGGTTTTGTGATCATGACAAACATAAACATAAAATTTAACATTTACCAATGCCACATAAATAAAACATATTTTGGATTTTGCATGAACGTAGAAAAAATATTGTATGCAACTCGTACGAAAAGTGTTTATTGCACTCGACGACGTGTTGTCCAACTTGCATAAATAAATTATAACATTCCCATTTTTTATGGAGGTATAATTTATGATTATAGGGTTAAATTTGTTTTTCTGTTAATGTAATATTATATCGAAATATTTTTTTAATGTTCTACGTTCCACTGTCCAAGCGTATAGTAAATGAATTAGCCCTATAATCTCACGTCATGTTGCCCAAAATAATTTCCTCCAAATGTCATTAAAATGCGTTGTAGTTTTTGAGCTACAGAGCATAATATACCTACTTAATTATTTATTTTTTACCTACTTAATTAATTATTATTAATTATTTTTTTCATTTAATTCATATACCTAATTGTACGTATATATTAGGTGTAAAAATTATGACATTCCCATTTTTTTTGTAGGTATCATTTATAAGTGTTTTCAAGTAGGTATGTGTATAAAACTCAAACTCAGTGTTCCTTCTATACACCCAATAACATGTAAATCTTAAACGTAAAAGTCTGATTAAATGGCTTCTATCCATCAAATATCATAAAAGAAATATTAATGATAGTATGACTTCCTGATTATTCAGGGTATTACCTTACCTAATTTAAAATGTATTATTGATCATTAGTTATTTGTACGTTAACGTGTTCTGTCCGCTGCATAGATTTGCATAGGATACGTACCAGCCAGCTAATTCCTCAAGGCAGGGGCGGATCTAACGGACGGGGTAGTAGGGGCAACTATCCCCCTCCCCCTCGAGAAGCCCGAAAAAATAAATAATTGTAAAATACGAATATGATATAAAGTAAAGAAAATTTTCGGTTACGTTCAAAATGCATTATTAGTCAAGTCATTATGCCTACGACAATGCAAGAGCAAGAGCTGGTCGTTGTGTTATATCGTGTTTTGTTTTATGTCGTGTTATGGCAGTTTTCTGTTTTCTTGTATTCAGTTTTCTGTGAAATAAAAATTAAGTTTTATTTTCCGTTTCTACTATAATCTTTAACGTTTTCAGTTGGAAATAAAATGTTTATTTATTTACTGTGGTAGTTGGATTTTGATTTTGGTTTCCTATGAAAATCAATATTTGTATAGTAATCAATTTCAGTTGAAAATCCCAAATGCAAAAAATGCAAGACCTTGAAATATTCTTGAAAATTTTGCCTGGGCGCCATTCAGACATCCGAAAAGCCTTGCTGAATCCGCCTCTGCTTCAAGGTACCTACAAAATAAAAAATTAATAACTAAATAGAAACTATTGGTATGAGTTATGAACGTCTGCGATCACTTAAGATCTTTTTAACTATAGAAAAAACTCACTTCATTTTAACTGATTGCTTCATTTATATTAAACGAAATTTATTTAATATACCTAATCTATATGGAACTCGAGTAAACCAATGTGATTAGTTTTTTTCCTAGCTTATTTAGAAAATAAGTATTCTCAAAAGATGTGTTAATAGTTTTATATTTTTTTATCATTTGCCTATGCCTACCTTAATCAAGTTTGTTATTAATATTGTATAGACGTAATTTATAATGTATTTATTTCTTTTACCTTGAATGAACAAATATATACTGAGAAAGTAAAACTATGATTACTCAAAAAAATTATGTAATATCGTCTAATGACAAAGAATGGTTAGTTTAACCTTTCTATTATAATCTATTATGGTTACACGCGGAGGGTAATCAGCGTGTAAGGTAATAACAAAAGTAAACAATCGTATATGACATCAGTAATTGTAAAAATGTCTCGTTTAAGAAAAATTTTTTTTACTGCCTACGTATTAATAACGAAGTCGTTTTAACACTGCCTCAGTTTTATACGCGAATTCCTTCCTTTAAACGTTTAAACGTGATAGTGACTCACAGACAGCGACAGCCAAGACGAAGACAATAAGACAGCGGCTTTATTTTAACCTTCGTCGGGCTTCAAGTATTTAGCTTTTAGTTTATCACACGTTTGCTGTAGCGTTGGTAGCCCGGTGGTAAAGAGATGCGCGTTAGAATTACGCAGCGTCTGCTTTGTTTCATTTCTTTTACTTACTCTCTTTAGATAAACGACACACATATTTCCCTTGTCCTATAACATATAGATACGTGTACATGGCATAATGTCAGCCCAGGAGGAGCAGTTGGTTTCTCGAGTATATTGTTAGATTGTTAAGGTACAGGAATTTTGTCATGGGGTTGGCCGACTGACCAAATAATAAAAATACGTATACACGGCATAAGGTGCCCCAAGGAGGACCAGTTGATATCGCAAAAAAAAATTGGATTGTTTTAACATGACCTTAAAATTGCGCGCACCCGCGCGCCACAAGTTCTTCCTATTCCTTCCTATTCCTGCATGGTCATGCGGGTGGAAACGGCAATATATATTGCATTAACTTTATTTATTTGTCTAAAAATTAAAATTTTTGTCATAATTAGACATTAGATGGAAACCACGTGCATCATTTAAAATATGATTTAAAAAAACACTAAAAACAGAATAATGTAAATACCTATGTTGATGTTGATCAGCACTGTTACATTCCGAAACCTTCAACACTTATTTCTTCAATTCATATGTAATAAATCTACAAATTGTAGTTAGATACCTTTAGGTGTTTGACTATTTAGTAGATTCTTAAATTAATGTTTAAGTAAATAATATGTAAATAATAGTGTAAATAAAATACAGTAAAAATAAATTAAGAACTTTATATGCCATGGATTACCATGGCATACTACAAGGACTACAAGGTACCTACCTACATATTATTATTTCTTTTAAATAATGACCGATCGACGATAATATTAATACCAGTGATCAGCGCGTTACAGTTAGCTACTATGAATCCCGTTTCCTGCAAATAATATGTTTTGAACTAATGTGAAGGAGAACTTCCCGACTTGTTCGCTAATAGCATAATTATTTCTTATTTCTATAACTCCGGAAACTTCATTCCAGTTTGGCTTTTGGTAAGTATTTATGACAGCTGAATTCCTAGGGCCAATTATAACGGTTGTAAACACTTATTGGCAGCCTAAAGCCGGACTCAGACGACTACGACTCACGACTGGTGCGATATTTGTTGAGAGGATTTGTTGGAGCCCCAGTCCGGAGTCTCCAACAACATAAATGAATAAAAGTTTTTATTTTCAAAATTACTTGTAATATTATTTATTGTTTACTTTTGTATTGTTGCCAAATTAACAAATATATTTTTTTATATCGTTGCCGTTTATAATACAAAATACGTAAATAATAAAATAATTATTACATGTACTCATCACAGTTTCAACAAAATCGGGTATGGGCCCAACCATACGCGGTCAATAAAGTTACCCGGTAGCAGAATGGGCCTGTAGATATGTGAGAAGACCAATAATATAATTTTTTCAAACTTCAAAATAGTTAAAATAGGGAAAAGAGGGCTAATACCGCGCAGTGGGCAAATCCGCGCACCACGTTCTTCGATCGAATAAGTCGATTGTGCTACCATCTAGCGACTGTTACCAGAGTTACTAAAAACGGTTCTGGTAGATTAAAGCAGAAAGTTCACTTATGGCATTTATCATACCTAATTTCATGCAATTTCTTACAAAATTGTGATCCAAGAAAATTGAAGGTAAGTTGAGAGCTATTATATAAAATAAGTTTCTAATATATACAGATTATATTACGTAGTTTTACATGCACGTTCGGGCTTTTGCAGCTTAATCTATTTCATTTAATGAATAGTTTGTGATAACAACATGGTCGGCGTATTTAATGGGGTTATTCAGCGCAATGTAGGAGGTGCGGCACTTGGCTAAAATTATTGGCATTTAATAAAGATGAAGATATTTTGTTAATTTAGATGTCGTCTAAAAAAAATACAATTTTGTAACAAGCCGATTTTTCAATGTACTACTCCTAGATGAGACGGGAATCAAAAGCTACTGTACAAAAGCCTGCCAAGATTTTATGTCTGAAATGTCCGAAACAAGTGGAGTATGCAATTTCGTGGGAACGAGATAAAAACGTTACCATTGATTGCGCGTTTAGCGCTTCAGGCATATACGTCTCACCCATGTTCATTTTCCCTCGTCCAAGGCATTCGCTTCAATTAGAAAAAGGTAGACCATTAGGTGCAAAGTATACGCGCTCTTAGAATGGATGGATCAATGGAGATTTATTTTTTGATTGACTGAAGCACTTGCAGAAGCACGGAAAGTCATCGACAGAAGATAGCATTCTATTAATTCTTGACAACCCAAACACGTTTCTGTACATCTCATGACATATATCAATATTGAGAGGAAAAGGGGATGGACGGGATAGTAAATGTCCATTCCACCACATACTTATCTTCTCTACAACCTTGACGTGACATTTTATGGCCCATTAAAAACGGCATACAATAGGGAATATGCCTATCTGAAGGCAAATCCTCATAAAAAATACTCACTATGACTTGGCGGAATATTTTAATAGAGCATTATTCAAAAACAGCTACATTAGAAAAGGCTGAGGCAGGTTTAGGATCTGCTGGTGTTTCCCATTTCAACCAGATAAATTTGCCCCAACGATTTTTCCCCTGCACAACATTTCATACATGTATAATGGAGAATATATTGAGCAAGAGACTGATTTATGAAAAAATATCAGCTGGTCCATCTAGTAACTCAAATGTGGAATGTCCACGGCCCGGATCATTAAATGAGCGATCACCTTGTGGTTTAGAGGAGCCGCAACCTAGTACTTCAAAAGAGCAACAATTTAGCCAAATAACCCAGCTGGAGCAAAATAGTCCAGAACATTCCGCGACCCAATACATCAAAACCTAGTAACAAAAGAAAACAGTTTGAAATTGTTACTAGCACTCCAATGAAACTCATATAGGCAGAAAATGAAGTTAAAAAAGCTGCAACTGTAGTAAAAAAGGACAGAAGTTAAAAACAAAAAGATAATGCAAGAGGAGAAATTAAAACTTAAAAAGAAATCATTTAAGAGAAAAGTGCACTTGGATGATTCCGAGTGTGATGTAAGTGAAGTACCTAAATGAAAATGACTTATGTGATGAGAAGAACTAGATGACATTGTCCAACATCTAACAGTAGTTGGAGCATACGGTGAAGATGAGGTGTGTATGATATGCGGGGAATTTGGTCAGCAAAATGAGTTATGGTACCGGTGCACTTCTTGTTCAAAATGGGCACATTCCGAATGCACTGCTGCCAATTCAGCAAATAACTTGTCTGCGATTATATTGATATTGTTAAGAACACACTAAATTACATTATTTTGGGTTATTTTATGTTGCTTTTGCATTTTTTTTTATAAATATTGTTCAGTTGTAGTCATGTGTACCAATTTGCATTAATGGTAGGTATTACCCCACTGTCCTGACGGAATGACCCTACCTAGTGTGCAATTTCGCGCAATGCTACATTTTTGACTTTTAATTAGTTTCCCTTTATATATATATATATATATATATATATATATATATATATATATATATATATATATATATATATATATATATATATATATATATATATATATATATATATATATATATATATATATATATATATATATATATATATATATATATATATATATATATATATATATATATATATATATATATATATATATAAAGGGAAACTAATTAAAAGTCAAAAATGTAAATATATATATATATATATATATATATATATATATATATATATATATATATATATATATATATATATATATATATATATATATATATATATATATATATATATATATATAATATATATATATTAGGCAACATATAAAATCGGACTTATTTATATAAGCCAACTTATAAATTGTAACATTTGTATATTTCGTATGTAACAGTTAAATTTAATTTGGTATTAGGAACAATGGAAATAATTTAAAATATAATACTTATAGGTATCTAGAGCTATTATAAGCTTCATCGAGTTTCTTGTCTAGAGAGCAATAATTAATACATTGAGAAATAACATCTAATAATCTTATGTAATCACTTTCGGCACAATAAATAATCAAATAAAATCAACCCGAAGAAATTCCAAGATTTTGCAGCAATGAAATTACGAGTAAATGAGTAATATTACATATAGTTTATTTGGAAATGAATGAATAAGAAACGCTCATTTAATATACAAGTGTGTAAGTGCTGTTTGTAAGTGTGTAAGTTGCTCTAATAAGGTAAATGCTTGTTTCATATTTCAGATTATTTAATTAGTTTTTTTAGAGCAGTGAGAAGGTAATAAGATACTGTTTCTGATGTATATATGTAGGATATGAATTGTACCTTTAATTTAAATATAAAAAATCCATTTCTTAAGCTGTGCGTAGCATTTTATTCAGTGTTCATTTAATGGGTCTGTAAGCGGAAAAAAATCCAAGGAATGAACAATATGTTCATTCACTGCATGGTTTTGCATCAGTGATCAAGTTAATATACTGTATTATTGACAAAAATATTTGAATTTCAACCGCATTAATCTGTTCATGTAGACATGGTATTAACTAGCTTATATCCAGAAATGAACGGGGTAAAACGAAAAATGGGTCCCCACCCTATATTATCTAAAAAGGAAGAGCAATTACTAAGTGAATGGATAATTGGATTGGCCAAAGTTGAATTTCCAATGCATCCAGCAGTTGTGCAAGAGCCATCCAAGAGGCAAAGGAGCAGATGCATCCAAATATGTGCCAAAAATCGAAACAGGTAAGAAAAAACTTAAAGTAAATCCTATGCCATTTGCTATTGTATCACAACAATGAAGAGATTATTATGATGAAAAAGAAATTAAAAAAAGAAAAAGGTGAGGCTATAGCTGAAAAGAAATTGAGAAGAATTAATAAACCCGAAAAAAGTAAAGTTAAAGCACCAAGAAAGAGAAAATTTGAGAATTGCGAAGCTATATACAATCACGATACGAAGCTTCATCAATAGATACAATCTATTGATGAAGCAGAATAATGTAACTTAAACGAGAACATAATGACACAAATCTACCAGATGCAAACAAAGAGAAAGGATCAGTTAAACATATGAGACTTTGGGATTGTTATGTATGATATTAAGTATTTCCCAGGAAAAATTGAGAATCTATGTGACAGAAACGTCGCATTTGAAATTAGTACTATGGAGGATTGGAGGAAACATCCTCAAGGAAATGGAAATGGCCGTTAAAGTTGGACAAGATATGGTATAAGAAAACAGATATTTTACAAAAAATAAAAGAGCGACCAATATTAAACTCTAGAGGATTTTTTGACGTTCTGGAACTTACAGATTATAAAAAAGTATAATAATACCTATGTCTACAATGTTTGTATTATAATAAAATTTAATATGCTTAAAATATGTTTATATTGTACTGATTCCTTCGTAGAAAAAAAAATAAAAAAGTATACCTAGTATACTTACCTTAGTTCAATCACTGGATGCATTAAGTTCATTTACCGGCAATCGATGTTCATTTATGGTATTTCATATATTTAATAATTTGTATTTTTCTGATTCGCCTTAATTTTGATTACAATAAAAACCATACATAAATATGTAACTGGATATTCATAAAACACAACAGAATTTAATATATATGACTACAAAATATTACTTTCTATTTATGGATATAGTATCAGGTGAAAAACACTAAACGTTCATTCATTGGTGCACTTATCCTGTCTACATGCAATTTACAGAGATATATATATATATATATATATATATATATATATATATATATATATATATATATATATATATATATATATATATATATATATATATGTATATATATATATATATATATATATATATATATATATATATATATATATATATATATATATATATATATATATATATACATATATATATATATATATATATATATATATATATATATATATATATATATATATATATATATATATATATATATATATATACCGTACTATGAAAATGTATTATATAAAATTTAAAATGGAAATTTATGGAATTATTTTTGATGAATTATCTTTATGGAAATATGTGATTTAGTTCATTGTAAACAATAAAAAACGATGTAGTTTACAAATAACAAAGTTTACAAATAATTAGAATATATTAGTAGGTAATATAAATGTATAAAATCAGTTCAGTAAAATTAAAGTTCTTCCGCTAATGACTCAGACTACTTAACTACTTTGGGCTCCTATATTAATATTGATAGGTTCGTTCTATAGTTAATATAATATATGTTAATAAGATCGTCGAGTTCCCACATTTTAAGTCACAAATTTTCGTCGCATTTTTAGCCTCCACGATCTTCAATACAGGCTTTATGTACGCCTTTGGCGGGGTCAAACCTCTCAGTCCGAACCTGGGCATTGTAACTCCTTTTAAAGAATATATTTATGGTCTTACCTGCCATTAAACTAGCATGACTCATTTTACAAAGCCAGCATCAGCAGACCAATTGGTAGGTACTAGGTACTAGTATTGCTTATGTCTGCATATAGGTATTTACTCAATCGCAATTCGTGTGTTATTAAATTCCAAAACTCGGAATCTTTTCACATATAAGGTAACCTAAACCGACGTGAAACAAATCCAATTTTTCTTGAGTTATGCATCAGTAACTAGCGGGTACATAATCCTTTCTTTCCAAGGGCAGAACGATTTAAAAGACATTAGACGGGAATGTTGAGCCAGAATAGCTTCCGGCAGAGTTCAGGTATATGGGAGTATAGTTTTATTTGGCGCCCATGGTATACACGCAATCTTTCTTAAACGCAGGTTTCTTTTAGTAATTACAAGTTTCGGTCTGATTCTGAATTGTTTAGGCTTATTTAAAACCTAAACCACTCCCATCGCGTCCACCGGTCAGGTAAATGAACGGATATCAGAATGTTATAGATGGCTCAATATGATACTCTTGTTTATTAAGTCCAGATACCTATGAAACAATGTTATCAACTACTAGTAATAACTTTATTAATAATTATTAATGATAGCTAGTTAATTAGATAAGTATCACGCAGCAAATATCACTTAGGTAGGTATATATTCTTATACCATCATAGAATGGTCTGCTCATTATTTATTATTTCAAACAGTTATCGCCTGACAGAACTGACAGGATGTAAAGGTAGTTTTATGAATTAATTTCAATAAATTAACTTATTCGTAGCCGTAATCATTATTGTCACACGGAAATTAGTTAGAGGCATATCTAGGCAACCAGATTTTGGGTTTTGCTGAAACTTGTGTTACCTACCTAGGCATTGCATGTTACGCAATGGTATTGTTTCCAAAAAGTTTAGATTTTAGTCCCCGCAGGGACGGATCCAACAAAAGTTTTTAAGGGTTTAAGGGTGGGAAAGTACTTCTATTTTCAAGAAATTTCAAGGTCACGCATTTATACAACAGATAAAAGTTTAAACAACAAATTCGTCGTATGAGTAGGGGTATGGAATGAAGCGAGAAGACGTAGTCGTCGCAGTATGGCCATATTTCTGGAAAGGAATCATGAAATTGCTATGTGGCGCGTTGCCAATTTGTCATTTTTATGGTTCCGTACCCAAAGGGTAAAACGGGACCTATTACTAAGACTCCACTGTCCGTCTGTCACCAGGCTGTATCTCATGAACTATGCTGATAGTTAGACAGTTGAAATTTTCACAGATGATGTATTTCTGTTGCCGCTATAACAACAAATACTAAAAAACAGAATAAAATAAATATTTAAGGGGGCTCCCATACAACAAATGGAGATGGACCTGAATATGTATGCTAATAAATGCCTGAGTCGCCGGTCGGACGAGATACTATACCATTATTACTATACGTGCTTGTATAGTAGACAATGCGATTTATTTTTTAGTTGCAGGTATTTGGTTGCCGCGATAAAATCGATCCATGACATTTTTATTATCAGACAAAGCAATTCTGTCGCGGCAACTGAATTACATGAATTAGAACCACAGTTCAACAAATTGCAATTATTCTAGTTACTTTTATGGAGATTTGTTTATTACCAACCTATATTTAATAGTTAGTACTGTTGGTAGACCTGTGGAAAGTGTTAGTTTTGTTTAGTTATGGTTTTACCACAGCTTAGGTATACATAAGCTGTGGTTTTACGTTCTACGGGCTGGAGTCGTTAAAGCATTTTGGATTTAATAATGACCCCAAAAATCGGTTGGTCTCGATACTGGTACTCTCGTGAGCAAAAAGAGGACACATATCTATTTTTTTCTAATGTAAATCTGTCTCTATTTGAATGCTTGCAATGAATGTTGACAACTAACTGACAATGTCACAAAAATTAAAGTTACAGATCAAGTAAAGTACACAACTAAATTTTAGCAAAAATACGTTGTAAGATCTATTTTTTGCTCGAGACTGTACAAACATACATTCAGAAATTTTACTTGTTAAACAATGCGCCGTTGGTAACGTTACTAACACTATACAAACTAAAAAAAAACAGCAATTCTGTCCCATTATGTGATAACTCAGATGAAAAATAGACAAGATAAACTCTAGCAAGTGAGAAAACGTTCGCGAAATGAGATAAAATGTATCATACATCAACATGTAACATGTACACTATGTAACCCTATATACATTGTTGTATTCTACATTCTACCACAGACGACCATTCTATCATTGAGCAATTTGAGCTTTGACTGAAACTGTGGTGTAAAGTTTGTACCAAAGATTGTACCAAAAAAATCCCTGCCGATAGAAAATCAGAGCAGTGGATATAGACAGAGTACCGCATTCGTTTGAAGTTTGAACCGATTAATGCCGACACGGCGGCCATGTTTACTTCATAATACTCTAATACTCTATAATTAACGCCGTAATAACTTATGTAAATAGGCTCAGGTGAATGATATTTTGAACCAATGGCTCAATAAAGAGAAAGAAATTTTCGAATGGTAAATACACTATAGAGTAATACGTTTAAGCTTTGCGATGGAGTAAAAATGTCTATCCAGTCTGCTCTGTACTGCTCTGGTCCAGTCAGTCTACACTCACTAGTCACTAGTGACTCGAAGTCCAGTCTAAGTCACTGGTATCTTATCTAGTGATTGTAGATCAGTCAAGATGTCAGCGCCAGTGTGGTGAACCATGAAAATCATTTTAGTACTTATGCCTGTCAGTTTAGCTTCCTATGTGTTCCTATGGGAATTTTTCTGTTTTTGGGAAGATATTATTTGGCTATTGTAAATAATATAAACTTTTTAATAGCCGTGACAGTATTCACATAAATTTTTCGACATATTTTTAAAATTGTGCGTAAATATATCATGAGATTATTGCAGAAATGAGTTATAAAAATTTCGATGTATTTAGGTTAATGTCTCCTTTGACCTTTGTTGTTAGTTATTATTTTAGATTTTTAAGTTAATAATGAAGTTAATAAAATAAGTAGGTATGTATAGTTTTTTATTTTATTGAGTTATTAAATATATTATTAATTAAATATCAAGACACAATATTTACATGTCATTGAAAGTGAGGTTAGAGATAGATCATTTAGTTCATAGATCTGAGGTTAGATAGAAAAACATCTAATCTTTTATAATGTTCCCAGTGATATATTTACCCAATGAAAAATAAATATTGTTATTACTCATAAAACGTTGGTGTTGTTCCCAGTAACCCAAATAATAATTATTGTTTACTAAAAAATACGAAAATCCCATTTAAACGCAAAATTGAGAGGCATGCGGCATACTGGTATTCTAAATTAGTTCTTAGTTTTTCCGCTAGGTGCATATCGCTTATATTCTATTCCGTATAATACCTTTATTACCTTTTATATTTTGTTTATGCAATGTTGTTAAATAATATAACTTACTTTTTGACATTGTGTTGTTTGCTTAGAAAAATATTTTAGAATAATTTCGTTTTACCATACCTACCTACCGAAACGTGATAAACGAATAAATAGTTTGTAAAGGAACCTGGTGAAACTGAAAACCAACACCGCCACCACAAAAGTAGAAGTTGGTAGAAAGTGTGTCATGTGTCATGGTTGATAAATATTTGTTTCTGTCAAAATAAAAAACAATTTTTTAAAAATAGCTTTTCTACGCTCTTTGAATATGTGGAAAAATCAAAAAGTTGATCCAGTAAATGAGAAGGATTCGATATTTCATGATTTAATAGAGGAATGTAAACGTGCAGTACCTGGTGCTAGGTTATCATATACACTTCGAAATAAACTTGAAAAATATTCACAGGATATTAGAAGGGATATTGTAAATCGCATTAAAGTGGGCTGTTCACCATTGTTTATAGCCTGTAAAAAAGGACAAACAGAAATTGTGGAATATTTAGTCGCAGTATGCCAAGCTGATATTGAGCAAAAGGGACTTTACGAAGTACAAGAAGATAGGTAACTTTTCTATGGTATTATATCAACTCCATTAGAAATGAATGTATTATTTTAGATCTACGCATGTTGTCACACCTTTATGGTGTGCAGCTGTATCTGGTAAACTCCCCGTTGTTGAAATACTTCTAAAACATGGGGCAGATATTAACGCAGTCTCAGATACGGGATCAACACCAGTTCGATCAGCTTGTTTCATGACACACTTTGAAATCGTTAAGTATTTGGTTGAACATGGAGCCGATATTAATAGACCAAATTATAATGGTGGTACCTGTTTAATAAATTCCGTACAGAGCGCTCAGTTATGTGAGTTCTTGTTAAAAAATGGAGCCGATGTAAATGCTCGAGACATACAAAATAAAACCGCTCTTCATTATGCTATTCAAGAACATAGGTAAGTTTTCATTCCAAAAAGTGCAAAATTCTTCCATAACAGTAATATTTTTATAGGTTAGAAACTACAAAATTATTATTAAAAAGTGGGGCAAACTATAACGCAAAATCTAGATATGGTGACGATGCCTTACAAATGGCGTGTTTAAAAGGGGCTAGTCGTATATTTGATTATTTGACAACAAATATTTGTTATTCACCCGAAAAACTAGCAAATGCCCATGAGCTAATGGGTGCTACCTATTTAGATGAGCATAATGATGTAGCTGTTGCTTTATTCCATTGGAAAGAGGCTTTAGTGATTAGAGAAAATCATGGTAAGTAGAAGTTTATTAAAAGATATCAGTCTAATTATTTCGATTATTAAATATGGAATACAGCCTCGATAGTTCGGACATACTTTAATCCGGTCACTCCAGTAATTCATCAATTCTGCTTTTCGGACACTTTTATATCCATACCTCTTCAGTCCAGACAAATCTGTTTGGTAGCAGGTGCAGGCAACATTGTACACACATAAATGTTCTAACTTTATGGCCATATCACCAATCAGAGACTAGGACGAAGTAGACTAAGCAAAACCAATGGTAAAACTGCTTTTTATGGAGTTTATTATGAAGTGTCTCTCTGTCTTTATTATGAAGTGTCCCTCCATAAGTCATTTCTTAATGTGAAGTAGAAATATAGACTCGAGCAGTGTATCTATGTAGCTTCTTTTTAATTCACTAGATATGTATGTATGTATGTATGTACATATTCTCGCTAACCCGTAAACCTCGAAAATTCGACTAATCATAAAACCATATTTGTCCAGATTATCGAGGCTGTATTGTAGTACCTATAAGTTTAGTATAATTCAATCATTATCACGAACTTGATACAAGCATGTGTGCTACACTATAGATAATAGTAATAGCAGCAAAGTACATCTTATGATCCAAAAAGCATCAATATGTACCTAATATTATTTTAAAATCGTTATTTTCAATAATGGGCAATATATGGAAACATGAAATGTCTATGAAACAAGATTAGACATAGTATGACTAATTATAAAAGAATATATAGATAATAGTAATTAATTTCTCATTACTTTTTACCACGTTTTATGTTCCTTATGTGAAAGCAGCCCAAGTTTCATCACACGAGCTTACTAGCGTGTAGTGTTGACAAAATTGTGTAAAATATTCAGTAGTAATATTATAAGTACTACAAAATAATCGGTGATACATCGACAACTTGTACAATTATAAAGAGTATCGTTTTGAGAGTTTAAATTTTGTCAAACCGACACGATTTGTAATTTTGCAGGAAGTTTGAGATATATAGCCTCTATTATTTTGAAGTACGAATTGTGTTTGATAAGATTATTTTTTGGGTAAATTGTAACAAGAAACAATTTATTAATTTAAATCGACTCATTTTTCAATAAATATTGATACCAAAATTTGATGGTGCGTTTTCTGTCTATGTAAAAATTATAATATACCTACATTACAATTTTTTTTATATTAAAGACAAACATTATTCTTGTAAGAAATATTATTGATTGCTGAGAAAAATTTAATTTGCACAACTAATTGTAGATGAACAAGTTAGATAACCAATATTAGTCCTCTTTTATTAGTCTTATTTTATGTTACAGGATGTCTTGTCTTTTAATGGATAAAGTAACATAAATATGTTTATTTGCAGGATTAGTACAAAAACAGCCTCTCATGCTACAACGAGAAGGATACAGATTTCAAAAGGAATTTGAAAGCAGGGAAGAACTTGATAATATCTCAACAGATTTAGATCTAATTAGAATACAAAGTCTTATTATTGCTGAACGAATATTAGGTTCACATCATAAAGATACCATATTTAGGTATGTATTTTAATTTTAATAGTCAACAATAATTTTCTCTCATTATATACCTAATACAAAATGCGTACAAAATATGTAAATGAAGTGTACTTTTGAATCTTGATACAATTATTTACGATTTCTCAAACAATAATGTAACTATATTGATACAACCGTTTTTATTATTAATAATTTTTTAACGGTTGGCATAAGAGTGTGATAATCGTTAAATTTTAGTGTTCACAAAGTCAGAGTCATTTTTAATTGATTTTAAACTAATTTAAAAAACTTCCGCATCATGAAATGCTATTATTATTGTGAATCTATCAACATAACTAAACTTAAAATATTTATACTTAAAATTACAAAAATAACAAAAAACTAAAAATCAGGAACAAAAACCCATGTAATTAAAGTCCATTTTCTTTTGAAATTCTTCAGCAAGTTGTGTGATTTAGGAAGCTTTGTATTGATACAAAATACTGATAATTTAACAAATAAACTAAAAGTGAAAGAACTTGTACAATTTCTTCTTTCTAATTTTCACTTTGAATACTAGGCGTTCTGTTATGTAATGTTTTCATGGATCCAAAATAATAATAGCATTTTATAGTTTACAATTTGTCATGCCTAATAATAACATTGAAGCAATTGCAAAAATTCAGGGAAAATTCCTAAGAGATGCTTTTAAAATGGGTATCCAGATAAATATGAATATAATTATTTGTTGTCTACCTTAAACCTTATTTCCCTTGAACGTCGTTCAAATTGATGTATTATGCTTCTTATATAAATTATTAAATGTGTTAATTGACTGTCACCAACTACATATCTTCGATAGTTCGGATACTCACTAGCCCAGATATTCCAGTAATCTGTACACTCTTGTTACTTGGGCATTTTGAGTATTTTGGCTCTGTAATCAGGGCGATAAGGATATTACATACTTAAAACAATTGAAGACATAAGTGGATAAAGGTGTCAAGTCGCAATTTTAAAGTTTTGAGCAAATTAACAAAACGGGTTTGTATTGGAACTTTTTTATTTTGCTTTTGATTTAAATGAGTAATACCTCATAAAATAAATAATTTTAGGCTATTTTTTTTGTTTATTATATTTAAAAAAAAACAAGATTTTGTGAAATTAGATTTTTGTGTACATAACACCTTTATCCAGTAACGTTAAACTCAATTGCCCTGTAACTTGGGTATTAAGGCCTTAACAAAAAGTCTATAGGGCTAATTATTCTTAGATTCAGACAAGGAATACAGTTCTTGATATTTGACCTTCCATTATGTTACACCCAGTATTTTACACTAAGGGTTTTGTAATAATTTTTTTTGTAATAATAATTTGTCTGGCGACAGAGTCTCGCGAAAACCTATTGCGCAGTGAAAGGGTTAACATATCTCGGATCCAAATTCTACATGCATATCGCCATAAGGGTTGTGCCTCTTTATAATTTCTCACTCAAGGTTGAGTAGAAGTCCTAAATAATCTACCATTACTTATTCCAAGCAAATAAATAACATTTCAAATATTGACTCTATTACTGTTTCAATTTTAGGCTTATGTACAGGGGCGCTTCGTATGCTGACGTAATGAGATATCAACGATGCATAGACTTATGGAGAAGAGCTCTCCAGATTAGGATTGAAAAGGACTCTATCCTATATACGGATACATGTTTCACCGCCCAAGCACTTGTAAGACTGATGATCGACTATAATGCAAAGTCAACAGTAAATAGAGAGGAGAACACGCAGCAGCGATTTCACGATGTAGTATCCACTTTCATTTTACTGACAAACAATATTGTTGGTAAGTTTCAGCGAAGATTATATTAATTGTTAGATTTAAGAAGATTAATTTTGCCATTGTTAGATTTAAGAAGAACTACTTATTTGAAAACAGCAAATGATAATAACTTACTACATATTTTTTAAAATGAATTTATCTAGTTCTTACGTCTCGTTCACGAGTGACTGTCTAGGGTATATACTGACTCATTCGAGAAACAATCATCATAGAGTGATGAATATATTTATATTTTCCACCCTGACATTTTTTTACCAGTTATGAGAAATATTCTGAGAGATTTGCAAGAGATTTATCAACAAATTTAAAGTCAATATGGTAGCAATATTTTTAGGAAATATAATATACATCCTAATGTTCAATTATAGAGCAAGCTGACTCCCATCACCCACAGAGCCCATCAACAATGAACAATATGAACACAACACGACTTAATATACTCTACTCAAATATATCAAGCAAAAAAAGGAACTAGCATGTAACTTTATGGATAGGAATTATATAAACATGGCGCTGTTTGTAGAATCCAAAACAAAAGATGGAAATACAGCCCATTATAAAAATTGGAACATTGTTACAAAATATAGTGCCCTAATATATAACTATGCTAGAGGCGGCAGTTCAG
>CAXKVY010005840.1:0-13181 GCA_964058915.1 Tetropium fuscum
TACTGGCAACTCGTTTTAACATTTTTCTGCTTTGCACAAACTTACCATTTTACACGCAGCATTTTGTAGACATTGTTAGATACAACTGGCATGTCGTGTATCTGGGTGTGGTAGTGGTTTAACCATATTAATTTTTCAGTCAAAAATATGTATCAGTAGTTGTATAATTAAATACCAACCAACCATACCAACAAACACATTATCAAAATAAACGCATCTAGATGTACCTACATACCTTTGAGGATAATTATAATTCCTAGAACTTGATTCAGACATGATAATGGGATTTAAAAAAAACATTCACGTATCACCAATACTCTCAAAAATTCCTAGAAATCAGACACATCAAGTAGATTAATGATATATTTTCATAGGTATCATTTATATATTTTCAACTGGTAATATCTTTCAATCAACCGAAATACTGGCTATTAGTCCAATCGATATAGGCATAACGGTTGACGGTAAATACAATCCGGAAACTATGGTCATATAGAAAAAAAATCTAAGAAAGATTTTTGCTTATGGCTTGTTAATAGCGGCTTTTTTAATAGTTAAATGAGAAAGTTATAGGTAATAAAAAGATCTTCCGACTCATGTTTTTATGAGAATTGATTGCTGTATTACTTTTCGAGAAAATCGTCAAAATTCGACTACTTTTGTTTTTGCCATATCTTTTTCAAATTGACGTTTGAAAACTGTAAACTGTTCTGTTTTAAAATATTGAAAATTTGTAGAAATATTTTGGTTTCTCGATAAAAAGTTGATCACGAAAATTGTATTTGCTTGCTCGACAGTTAGTCCTAGAGTAACGATTCGGGCTTATTTTTTTTCTTAAAGAATTGTACTATCATGGTAATAAAGAATAGTAACGATTTTATGAATTTTAAGTGTTCATAACTGACTGAAAAAAACATGTATTCGCGTTTTTCTTAAATATCTTTCAATTTTTCATTTTTACCGAAATGGACTGCTGACATTTTTACACGAATTTAAAAAAAACATTTTTCTATGACCTTCTAGAGCCTAGCAGTTTTTACAATAAATTATAGAGGACGCAATTTACGTAATACAGCGTCAGCGTTTATGGAGATCAATGTGGAATAGTTGTATACTATGTTGTATAATGTAATGTTATGAGTATTTATATTTGCAAAAAAAATAGGTACAATCCTTTCTTGGCAAGTTAGTTTATTTTCGACACACTCCGAGTGCTTTGCTATTTCCTAATGGACCTAATGTCTTAATAAGTTTTTGATCGCCGTTTTTGCCAACTTTGAAAATTCTATATAGAATTAACGTCATGTATCAACGTCCGTCGTGTATCAACGTCAAAGAAATATGAAATAATTATTGTTACTAAAATTGAAAAACGCTATAGAACAGTGATAAATAATGTAGTTATGATTAAATTTGTTAAATTTGTTTTTCTATTGATGTCATATACTTCGGAATGTTTTTTATGTCCCACGTTCCACTGTCCAAAAACTACCCTTATAGTAAATTGAACGGAATGAATTAGCCCTAAAATCTCATGTCATTTCGCCCAAATCTCATCACGTCATGTCGTCATGTCGCTCAAAATAAGTTCCTCCAAATATCATAAACATTCGTTGTTGTGCAATAGTAATGCGTAATAGTAGTGCAATTTTTGATCACAAACAGGGTTTTGTGATCATGACAAACATAAACATAAAATTTAACATTTACCAATGCCACATAAATAAAACATATTTTGGATTTTGCATGAACGTAGAAAAAATATTGTATGCAACTCGTACGAAAAGTGTTTATTGCACTCGACGACGTGTTGTCCAACTTGCATAAATAAATTATAACATTCCCATTTTTTATGGAGGTATAATTTATGATTATAGGGTTAAATTTGTTTTTCTGTTAATGTAATATTATATCGAAATATTTTTTTAATGTTCTACGTTCCACTGTCCAAGCGTATAGTAAATGAATTAGCCCTATAATCTCACGTCATGTTGCCCAAAATAATTTCCTCCAAATGTCATTAAAATGCGTTGTAGTTTTTGAGCTACAGAGCATAATATACCTACTTAATTATTTATTTTTTACCTACTTAATTAATTATTATTAATTATTTTTTTCATTTAATTCATATACCTAATTGTACGTATATATTAGGTGTAAAAATTATGACATTCCCATTTTTTTTGTAGGTATCATTTATAAGTGTTTTCAAGTAGGTATGTGTATAAAACTCAAACTCAGTGTTCCTTCTATACACCCAATAACATGTAAATCTTAAACGTAAAAGTCTGATTAAATGGCTTCTATCCATCAAATATCATAAAAGAAATATTAATGATAGTATGACTTCCTGATTATTCAGGGTATTACCTTACCTAATTTAAAATGTATTATTGATCATTAGTTATTTGTACGTTAACGTGTTCTGTCCGCTGCATAGATTTGCATAGGATACGTACCAGCCAGCTAATTCCTCAAGGCAGGGGCGGATCTAACGGACGGGGTAGTAGGGGCAACTATCCCCCTCCCCCTCGAGAAGCCCGAAAAAATAAATAATTGTAAAATACGAATATGATATAAAGTAAAGAAAATTTTCGGTTACGTTCAAAATGCATTATTAGTCAAGTCATTATGCCTACGACAATGCAAGAGCAAGAGCTGGTCGTTGTGTTATATCGTGTTTTGTTTTATGTCGTGTTATGGCAGTTTTCTGTTTTCTTGTATTCAGTTTTCTGTGAAATAAAAATTAAGTTTTATTTTCCGTTTCTACTATAATCTTTAACGTTTTCAGTTGGAAATAAAATGTTTATTTATTTACTGTGGTAGTTGGATTTTGATTTTGGTTTCCTATGAAAATCAATATTTGTATAGTAATCAATTTCAGTTGAAAATCCCAAATGCAAAAAATGCAAGACCTTGAAATATTCTTGAAAATTTTGCCTGGGCGCCATTCAGACATCCGAAAAGCCTTGCTGAATCCGCCTCTGCTTCAAGGTACCTACAAAATAAAAAATTAATAACTAAATAGAAACTGTTGGTATGAGTTATGAACGTCTGCGATCACTTAAGATCTTTTTAACTATAGAAAAAACTCACTTCATTTTAACTGATTGCTTCATTTATATTAAACGAAATTTATTTAATATACCTAATCTATATGGAACTCGAGTAAACCAATGTGATTAGTTTTTTTCCTAGCTTATTTAGAAAATAAGTATTCTCAAAAGATGTGTTAATAGTTTTATATTTTTTTATCATTTGCCTATGCCTACCTTAATCAAGTTTGTTATTAATATTGTATAGACGTAATTTATAATGTATTTATTTCTTTTACCTTGAATGAACAAATATATACTGAGAAAGTAAAACTATGATTACTCAAAAAAATTATGTAATATCGTCTAATGACAAAGAATGGTTAGTTTAACCTTTCTATTATAATCTATTATGGTTACACGCGGAGGGTAATCAGCGTGTAAGGTAATAACAAAAGTAAACAATCGTATATGACATCAGTAATTGTAAAAATGTCTCGTTTAAGAAAAATTTTTTTTACTGCCTACGTATTAATAACGAAGTCGTTTTAACACTGCCTCAGTTTTATACGCGAATTCCTTCCTTTAAACGTTTAAACGTGATAGTGACTCACAGACAGCGACAGCCAAGACGAAGACAATAAGACAGCGGCTTTATTTTAACCTTCGTCGGGCTTCAAGTATTTAGCTTTTAGTTTATCACACGTTTGCTGTAGCGTTGGTAGCCCGGTGGTAAAGAGATGCGCGTTAGAATTACGCAGCGTCTGCTTTGTTTCATTTCTTTTACTTACTCTCTTTAGATAAACGACACACATATTTCCCTTGTCCTATAACATATAGATACGTGTACATGGCATAATGTCAGCCCAGGAGGAGCAGTTGGTTTCTCGAGTATATTGTTAGATTGTTAAGGTACAGGAATTTTGTCATGGGGTTGGCCGACTGACCAAATAATAAAAATACGTATACACGGCATAAGGTGCCCCAAGGAGGACCAGTTGATATCGCAAAAAAAAATTGGATTGTTTTAACATGACCTTAAAATTGCGCGCACCCGCGCGCCACAAGTTCTTCCTATTCCTTCCTATTCCTGCATGGTCATGCGGGTGGAAACGGCAATATATATTGCATTAACTTTATTTATTTGTCTAAAAATTAAAATTTTTGTCATAATTAGACATTAGATGGAAACCACGTGCATCATTTAAAATATGATTTAAAAAAACACTAAAAACAGAATAATGTAAATACCTATGTTGATGTTGATCAGCACTGTTACATTCCGAAAGCTTCAACACTTATTTCTTCAATTCATATGTAATAAATCTACAAATTGTAGTTAGATACCTTTAGGTGTTTGACTATTTAGTAGATTCTTAAATTAATGTTTAAGTAAATAATATGTAAATAATAGTGTAAATAAAATACAGTAAAAATAAATTAAGAACTTTATATGCCATGGATTACCATGGCATACTACAAGGACTACAAGGTACCTACCTACATATTATTATTTCTTTTAAATAATGACCGATCGACGATAATATTAATACCAGTGATCAGCGCGTTACAGTTAGCTACTATGAATCCCGTTTCCTGCAAATAATATGTTTTGAACTAATGTGAAGGAGAACTTCCCGACTTGTTCGCTAATAGCATAATTATTTCTTATTTCTATAACTCCGGAAACTTCATTCCAGTTTGGCTTTTGGTAAGTATTTATGACAGCTGAATTCCTAGGGCCAATTATAACGGTTGTAAACACTTATTGGCAGCCTAAAGCCGGACTCAGACGACTACGACTCACGACTGGTGCAATATTTGTTGAGAGGATTTGTTGGAGCCCCAGTCCGGAGTCTCCAACAACATTAAATGAATAAAAGTTTTTATTTTCAAAATTACTTGTAATATTATTTATTGTTTACTTTTGTATTGTTGCCAAATTAACAAATATATTTTTTTATATCGTTGCCGTTTATAATACAAAATACGTAAATAATAAAATAATTATTACATGTACTCATCACAGTTTCAACAAAATCGGGTATGGGCCCAACCATACGCGGTCAATAAAGTTACCCGGTAGCAGAATGGGCCTGTAGATATGTGAGAAGACCAATAATATAATTTTTTCAAACTTCAAAATAGTTAAAATAGGGAAAAGAGGGCTAATACCGCGCAGTGGGCAAATCCGCGCACCACGTTCTTCGATCGAATAAGTCGATTGTGCTACCATCTAGCGACTGTTACCAGAGTTACTAAAAACGGTTCTGGTAGATTAAAGCAGAAAGTTCACTTATGGCATTTATCATACCTAATTTCATGCAATTTCTTACAAAATTGTGATCCAAGAAAATTGAAGGTAAGTTGAGAGCTATTATATAAAATAAGTTTCTAATATATACAGATTATATTACGTAGTTTTACATGCACGTTCGGGCTTTTGCAGCTTAATCTATTTCATTTAATGAATAGTTTGTGATAACAACATGGTCGGCGTATTTAATGGGGTTATTCAGCGCAATGTAGGAGGTGCGGCACTTGGCTAAAATTATTGGCATTTAATAAAGATGAAGATATTTTGTTAATTTAGATGTCGTCTTAAAAAAATACAATTTTGTAACAAGCCGATTTTTCAATGTACTACTCCTAGATGAGACGGGAATCAAAAGCTACTGTACAAAAGCCTGCCAAGATTTTATGTCTGAAATGTCCGAAACAAGTGGAGTATGCAATTTCGTGGGAACGAGATAAAAACGTTACCATTGATTGCGCGTTTAGCGCTTCAGGCATATACGTCTCACCCATGTTCATTTTCCCTCGTCCAAGGCATTCGCTTCAATTAGAAAAAGGTAGACCATTAGGTGCAAAGTATACGCGCTCTTAGAATGGATGGATCAATGGAGATTTATTTTTTGATTGACTGAAGCACTTGCAGAAGCACGGAAAGTCATCGACAGAAGATAGCATTCTATTAATTCTTGACAACCCAAACACGTTTCTGTACATCTCATGACATATATCAATATTGAGAGGAAAAGGGGATGGACGGGATAGTAAATGTCCATTCCACCACATACTTATCATCTCTACAACCTTGACGTGACATTTTATGGCCCATTAAAAACGGCATACAATAGGGAATATGCCTATCTGAAGGCAAATCCTCATAAAAAATACTCACTATGACTTGGCGGAATATTTTAATAGAGCATTATTCAAAAACAGCTACATTAGAAAAGGCTGAGGCAGGTTTAGGATCTGCTGGTGTTTCCCATTTCAACCAGATAAATTTGCCCCAACGATTTTTCCCCTGCACAACATTTCATACATGTATAATGGAGAATATATTGAGCAAGAGACTGATTTATGAAAAAATATCAGCTGGTCCATCTAGTAACTCAAATGTGGAATGTCCACGGCCCGGATCATTAAATGAGCGATCACCTTGTGGTTTAGAGGAGCCGCAACCTAGTACTTCAAAAGAGCAACAATTTAGCCAAATAACCCAGCTGGAGCAAAATAGTCCAGAACATTCCGCGACCCAATACATCAAAACCTAGTAACAAAAGAAAACAGTTTGAAATTGTTACTAGCACTCCAATGAAACTCATATAGGCAGAAAATGAAGTTAAAAAAGCTGCAACTGTAGTAAAAAAGGACAGAAGTTAAAAACAAAAAGATAATGCAAGAGGAGAAATTAAAACTTAAAAAGAAATCATTTAAGAGAAAAGTGCACTTGGATGATTCCGAGTGTGATGTAAGTGAAGTACCTAAATGAAAATGACTTATGTGATGAGAAGAACTAGATGACATTGTCCAACATCTAACAGTAGTTGGAGCATACGGTGAAGATGAGGTGTGTATGATATGCGGGGAATTTGGTCAGCAAAATGAGTTATGGTACCGGTGCACTTCTTGTTCAAAATGGGCACATTCCGAATGCACTGCTGCCAATTCAGCAAATAACTTGTCTGCGATTATATTGATATTGTTAAGAACACACTAAATTACATTATTTTGGGTTATTTTATGTTGCTTTTGCATTTTTTTTTATAAATATTGTTCAGTTGTAGTCATGTGTACCAATTTGCATTAATGGTAGGTATTACCCCACTGTCCTGACGGAATGACCCTACCTAGTGTGCAATTTCGCGCAATGCTACATTTTTGACTTTTAATTAGTTTCCCTTTATATATATATATATATATATATATATATATATATATATATATATATATATATATATATATATATATAAAGGGAAACTAATTAAAAGTCAAAAATGTAAATATATATATATATATATATATATATATATATATATATATATATATATATATATATATATATATATATATATATATATTAGGCAACATATAAAATCGGACTTATTTATATAAGCCAACTTATAAATTGTAACATTTGTATATTTCGTATGTAACAGTTAAATTTAATTTGGTATTAGGAACAATGGAAATAATTTAAAATATAATACTTATAGGTATCTAGAGCTATTATAAGCTTCATCGAGTTTCTTGTCTAGAGAGCAATAATTAATACATTGAGAAATAACATCTAATAATCTTATGTAATCACTTTCGGCACAATAAATAATCAAATAAAATCAACCCGAAGAAATTCCAAGATTTTGCAGCAATGAAATTACGAGTAAATGAGTAATATTACATATAGTTTATTTGGAAATGAATGAATAAGAAACGCTCATTTAATATACAAGTGTGTAAGTGCTGTTTGTAAGTGTGTAAGTTGCTCTAATAAGGTAAATGCTTGTTTCATATTTCAGATTATTTAATTAGTTTTTTTAGAGCAGTGAGAAGGTAATAAGATACTGTTTCTGATGTATATATGTAGGATATGAATTGTACCTTTAATTTAAATATAAAAAATCCATTTCTTAAGCTGTGCGTAGCATTTTATTCAGTGTTCATTTAATGGGTCTGTAAGCGGAAAAAAATCCAAGGAATGAACAATATGTTCATTCACTGCATGGTTTTGCATCAGTGATCAAGTTAATATACTGTATTATTGACAAAAATATTTGAATTTCAACCGCATTAATCTGTTCATGTAGACATGGTATTAACTAGCTTATATCCAGAAATGAACGGGGTAAAACGAAAAATGGGTCCCCACCCTATATTATCTAAAAAGGAAGAGCAATTACTAAGTGAATGGATAATTGGATTGGCCAAAGTTGAATTTCCAATGCATCCAGCAGTTGTGCAAGAGCCATCCAAGAGGCAAAGGAGCAGATGCATCCAAATATGTGCCAAAAATCGAAACAGGTAAGAAAAAACTTAAAGTAAATCCTATGCCATTTGCTATTGTATCACAACAATGAAGAGATTATTATGATGAAAAAGAAATTAAAAAAAGAAAAAGGTGAGGCTATAGCTGAAAAGAAATTGAGAAGAATTAATAAACCCGAAAAAAGTAAAGTTAAAGCACCAAGAAAGAGAAAATTTGAGAATTGCGAAGCTATATACAATCACGATACGAAGCTATATACAATCTATTGATGAAGCAGAATAATGTAACTTAAACGAGAACATAATGACACAAATCTACCAGATGCAAACAAAGAGAAAGGATCAGTTAAACATATGAGACTTTGGGATTGTTATGTATGATATTAAGTATTTCCCAGGAAAAATTGAGAATCTATGTGACAGAAACGTCGCATTTGAAATTAGTACTATGGAGGATTGGAGGAAACATCCTCAAGGAAATGGAAATGGCCGTTAAAGTTGGACAAGATATGGTATAAGAAAACAGATATTTTACAAAAAATAAAAGAGCGACCAATATTAAACTCTAGAGGATTTTTTGACGTTCTGGAACTTACAGATTATAAAAAAGTATAATAATACCTATGTCTACAATGTTTGTATTATAATAAAATTTAATATGCTTAAAATATGTTTATATTGTACTCATTCCTTCGTAGAAAAAAAAATAAAAAAGTATACCTAGTATACTTACCTTAGTTCAATCACTGGATGCATTAAGTTCATTTACCGGCAATCGATGTTCATTTATGGTATTTCATATATTTAATAATTTGTATTTTTCTGATTCGCCTTAATTTTGATTACAATAAAAACCATACATAAATATGTAACTGGATATTCATAAAACACAACAGAATTTAATATATATGACTACAAAATATTACTTTCTATTTATGGATATAGTATCAGGTGAAAAACACTAAACGTTCATTCATTGGTGCACTTATCCTGTCTACATGCAATTTACAGAGATATATATATATATATATATATATATATATATATATATATATATATATATATATATATATATATATATATATATATATATATATATATATATATATATATATATATATATATATATATATATATATATGTATATATATATATATATATATATATATATATATATATATATATATATATATATATATATATATATATATATATATATATATATATATATATATATATATATATATATATACATATATATATATATATATATATATATATATATATATATATATATATATATATATATATATATATATATATATATATATATATATATATATACCGTACTATGAAAATGTATTATATAAAATTTAAAATGGAAATTTATGGAATTATTTTTAATGAATTATCTTTATGGAAATATGTGATTTAGTTCATTGTAAACAATAAAAAACGATGTAGTTTACAAATAACAAAGTTTACAAATAATTAGAATATATTAGTAGGTAATATAAATGTATAAAATCAGTTCAGTAAAATTAAAGTTCTTCCGCTAATGACTCAGACTACTTAACTACTTTGGGCTCCTATATTAATATTGATAGGTTCGTTCTATAGTTAATATAATATATGTTAATAAGATCGTCGAGTTCCCACATTTTAAGTCACAAATTTTCGTCGCATTTTTAGCCTCCACGATCTTCAATACAGGCTTTATGTACGCCTTTGGCGGGGTCAAACCTCTCAGTCCGAACCTGGGCATTGTAACTCCTTTTAAAGAATATATTTATGGTCTTACCTGCCATTAAACTAGCATGACTCATTTTACAAAGCCAGCATCAGCAGACCAATTGGTAGGTACTAGGTACTAGTATTGCTTATGTCTGCATATAGGTATTTACTCAATCGCAATTCGTGTGTTATTAAATTCCAAAACTCGGAATCTTTTCACATATAAGGTAACCTAAACCGACGTGAAACAAATCCAATTTTTCTTGAGTTATGCATCAGTAACTAGCGGGTACATAATCCTTTCTTTCCAAGGGCAGAACGATTTAAAAGACATTAGACGGGAATGTTGAGCCAGAATAGCTTCCGGCAGAGTTCAGGTATATGGGAGTATAGTTTTATTTGGCGCCCATGGTATACACGCAATCTTTCTTAAACGCAGGTTTCTTTTAGTAATTACAAGTTTCGGTCTGATTCTGAATTGTTTAGGCTTATTTAAAACCTAAACCACTCCCATCGCGTCCACCGGTCAGGTAAATGAACGGATATCAGAATGTTATAGATGGCTCAATATGATACTCTTGTTTATTAAGTCCAGATACCTATGAAACAATGTTATCAACTACTAGTAATAACTTTATTAATAATTATTAATGATAGCTAGTTAATTAGATAAGTATCACGCAGCAAATATCACTTAGGTAGGTATATATTCTTATACCATCATAGAATGGTCTGCTCATTATTTATTATTTCAAACAGTTATCGCCTGACAGAACTGACAGGATGTAAAGGTAGTTTTATGAATTAATTTCAATAAATTAACTTATTCGTAGCCGTAATCATTATTGTCACACGGAAATTAGTTAGAGGCATATCTAGGCAACCAGATTTTGGGTTTTGCTGAAACTTGTGTTACCTACCTAGGCATTGCATGTTACGCAATGGTATTGTTTCCAAAAAGTTTAGATTTTAGTCCCCGCAGGGACGGATCCAACAAAAGTTTTTAAGGGTTTAAGGGTGGGAAAGTACTTCTATTTTCAAGAAATTTCAAGGTCACGCATTTATACAACAGATAAAAGTTTAAACAACAAATTCGTCGTATGAGTAGGGGTATGGAATGAAGCGAGAAGACGTAGTCGTCGCAGTATGGCCATATTTCTGGAAAGGAATCATGAAATTGCTATGTGGCGCGTTGCCAATTTGTCATTTTTATGGTTCCGTACCCAAAGGGTAAAACGGGACCTATTACTAAGACTCCACTGTCCGTCTGTCACCAGGCTGTATCTCATGAACTATGCTGATAGTTAGACAGTTGAAATTTTCACAGATGATGTATTTCTGTTGCCGCTATAACAACAAATACTAAAAAACAGAATAAAATAAATATTTAAGGGGGCTCCCATACAACAAATGGAGATGGACCTGAATATGTATGCTAATAAATGCCTGAGTCGCCGGTCGGACGAGATACTATACCATTATTACTATACGTGCTTGTATAGTAGACAATGCGATTTATTTTTTAGTTGCAGGTATTTGGTTGCCGCGATAAAATCGATCCATGACATTTTTATTATCAGACAAAGCAATTCTGTCGCGGCAACTGAATTACATGAATTAGAACCACAGTTCAACAAATTGCAATTATTCTAGTTACTTTTATGGAGATTTGTTTATTACCAACCTATATTTAATAGTTGGTACTGTTGGTAGACCTGTGGAAAGTGTTAGTTTTGTTTAGTTATGGTTTTACCACAGCTTAGGTATACATAAGCTGTGGTTTTACACATATAGGACACATATCTATTTTTTTCTAATGTAAATCTGTCTCTATTTGAATGCTTGCAATGAATGTTGACAACTAACTGACAATGTCACAAAAATTAAAGTTACAGATCAAGTAAAGTACACAACTAAATTTTAGCAAAAATACGTTGTAAGATCTATTTTTTGCTCGAGACTGTACAAACATACATTCAGAAATTTTACTTGTTAAACAATGCGCCGTTGGTAACGTTACTAACACTATACAAACTAAAAAAAAACAGCAATTCTGTCCCATTATGTGATAACTCAGATGAAAAATAGACAAGATAAACTCTAGCAAGTGAGAAAACGTTCGCGAAATGAGATAAAATGTATCATACATCAACATGTAACATGTACACTATGTAACCCTATATACATTGTTGTATTCTACATTCTACCACAGACGACCATTCTATCATTGAGCAATTTGAGCTTTGACTGAAACTGTGGTGTAAAGTTTGTACCAAAGATTGTACCAAAAAAATCCCTGCCGATAGAAAATCAGAGCAGTGGATATAGACAGAGTACCGCATTCGTTTGAAGTTTGAACCGATTAATGCCGACACGGCGGCCATGTTTACTTCATAATACTCTAATACTCTATAATTAACGCCGTAATAACTTATGTAAATAGGCTCAGGTGAATGATATTTTGAACCAATGGCTCAATAAAGAGAAAGAAATTTTCGAATGGTAAATACACTATAGAGTAATACGTTTAAGCTTTGCGATGGAGTAAAAATGTCTATCCAGTCTGCTCTGTACTGCTCTGGTCCAGTCAGTCTACACTCACTAGTCACTAGTGACTCGAAGTCCAGTCTAAGTCACTGGTATCTTATCTAGTGATTGTAGATCAGTCAAGATGTCAGCGCCAGTGTGGTGAACCATGAAAATCATTTTAGTACTTATGCCTGTCAGTTTAGCTTCCTATGTGTTCCTATGGGAATTTTTCTGTTTTTGGGAAGATATTATTTGGCTATTGTAAATAATATAAACTTTTTAATAGCCGTGACAGTATTCACATAAATTTTTCGACATATTTTTAAAATTGTGCGTAAATATATCATGAGATTATTGCAGAAATGAGTTATAAAAATTTCGATGTATTTAGGTTAATGTCTCCTTTGACCTTTGTTGTTAGTTATTATTTTAGATTTTTAAGTTAATAATGAAGTTAATAAAATAAGTAGGTATGTATAGTTTTTTATTTTATTGAGTTATTAAATATATTATTAATTAAATATCAAGACACAATATTTACATGTCATTGAAAGTGAGGTTAGAGATAGATCATTTAGTTCATAGATCTGAGGTTAGATAGAAAAACAT
>CAXKVY010005841.1:0-15121 GCA_964058915.1 Tetropium fuscum
TAGCCGAGTTTTCCGAGTCATCGACTGCTACTATTGGTTATATTTATAACTAATCCTAAGTTCCTAATGTCTGTTTTATTATTGTTCTCAAAAGCATGCCGGGTAACACTAGACTTGTCTGTTCTTCCATGTTTTAGATGACCATTATGCTCTTTAAATCTGGTTACAATTGATCGTCTCGTTTGCCCAAGAAATTTTTGATTATAACTATTACAAGTAATCTCGTAAATCCCGACATTTCATTTTGTTCTTACTATTTATTTGAGCTTACTTTAAAGTTAAATAATCAATACATCAAAACATATAAATAAAATTGAAGTATCTGTTTGTAATGTCAAAATAACAGATTTTGACTGTATATCATGTGATATGATAGTATATACGCTACTTATAAAAAACAATTTAATATTTTTATCTGTCTGTTTGTTCCGGCTAATCTCCGAAACGGCTGGACCGATTTTGACAAGACTTTCAATGGCAGATAGCTGATGTTATAAGGAGTAACTTAGGCTACTTTTATTAGAAAATAATTAGGATTCCGCGCAAAAAAAATTAAAATCTATGAAATTGTGAACAAAATCCGATTCAAATAAATAATAATAAATAATATTACCATAATATTGCCCTATTTTAATTGAATCCAGGTTGTGTAAAATTTTCAAAATGTCAATAAATGTCATATTGCAAAGGTGACTTGACATGATTTCAATAATAAGTTATGTACCATACCTAAAATAGACATTAAATTATATATAAAGGAAAATGATAGAAGATAGTTAATAAGAAATAAGATTGAAAACTTTGCATATAAGAAGATATAGTGATTTTGTATAGTGGTATTAGGTATAGTGATGGCATAGACCTTGTGATAAAAACAAATCAAGAGACTGAAAAACAACTGAAGAAAGATAACAAATTAGAAAAAAAATTAACTTGGTTACGAATTGAGAAGTAATGGGTTGAATAGGAATGAATTTTTGATATCTGCTGAAAATAGGAAAATATTAAATGGGTATTCGATAGCCATTTAAAATAAAGCATTTCGAAATGCAGACCTGTGAATTGTTCCAGATCACCGTATTATCAGAAAAGTTGGAAACTAAAAGCATAGTGAGTCTGCGATAAGAAAAATTATGATATCTTCAATTGATTAAATAAGTCATGACTAAATTATAAGGTATATAAAAGCTTTATAACGTTTTAATATACTATAAATTTCCTACCTGCATAAGTGCATTTTATAAACGAGCTCGTAGATATATAACTTTTAATGAAAACCAATTTTAATATTTTCATTTCCTATCAAAAGTTTAATGTTTGTGATTACCCTTTTTTTAATACTACCTAAAAAAATCAGAGTGACACAGTTCGTCGTTTTTGAGAAAAACGACGGTCTTATGTATTAATTGCTTCTTCGAAAATTCGAAAAATAAATAAAAAAAAATAAATCGTATACTGCTCTGAAGATCCTTAATAAAGGTGAAAGAACTTGTACAACTTCTAAGTGGTTCGTTTCGGTGTGTATAGTGGTTCATTTCCGTATGTATGTCCAGATATAGCACTGGTAAGTATATCTTTCCTCTTATTCGTCTATTTGCTTATTTCTCAATGTAATGAAATGCTACAAATCCAAGATTACTTTTCACAAAACAAATATGAATAGCAAAGAATTTCAAAGTTAATAAGTATATCCAGGGTGAGAATTGGACTTTTTTAGAATTTTCGAGGAAACAATTAATACATAAGACCAACAAATGGTTTTAGTTTTGACTAAGCAAGCAATTTCTGTATCACTCCCTCTTTGATAGCTTCCGAACTCTATTGTATATGTAATTCAATATTCTCCAGCATATAGTTGGAAAAAGTAGTTGTTTTTCAATAGGTTCAACAAGATTTTATGCATTTTAAAGTTTAACATCTTCTGGATAACTGTATGCCTAATGATTTTATATATAATATGTTCAAATAGAACAAATATAAACAGTAGACTAGGTTTGTGTATTCTAAGAATTTGAGTTCCGTCAAAAACTAATGTCATAAAACGTCACTACAAGTGTTGGAGTATTAATATTTTAAATTCAAGTATAAATGATCAATGAAATAAATCGTATACTGCTCTGAAGATCCTTAATAAAGGTGAAAGAACTTGTACAACTTCTAAGTGGTTCGTTTCGGTGTGTATAGTGGTTCATTTCCGTATGTATGTCCAGATATAGCACTGGTAAGTATATCTTTCCTCTTATTCGTCTATTTGCTTATTTCTCAATGTAATGAAATGCTACAAACCCAAGATTACTTTTCACAATATATATATATATATATATATATATATATATATATATATATATATATATATATATATATATATATATATATATATATATATATATATATATATATATATATATATATATATATATATACTACTTAACCTATATCTTTTCATTTACCTTAGAAAACAAAATTGCTGCTATTATGACTCATCCGTACAATACACGATAATTGCATTTAATTAAAAGAATAGCATTTAACTTGGTAAAGAAGATCTACCAATTTGGCGTGTCCAAAAATTTAATTAGTTAAACGCTTCATTTTAATGGAAATTCCATAATTTGCATAAAGGATCAGCTATTTCAAACAAATAAAATCACCAGGCATATAATGAGCCGTAATTGCATAAATCCATTGGTAATATCATTATTGACGTGTGTATCGTACAAATTCGTTAATTAAATCCTATAAATAAAAACGTAGTGAATGGCGTATAGAATGTGATTACAGCATAACAATGGAATAAATCTGGCCGATTTAAAACAATTAAATAAAAACATCATGCGTTTAGTAGTTCCATCAGACTAAGCCGGATACAAGAGATTATTTTTAATTACACGATTCAGACTGCTTACATTGTTTTTAAGGTTCTTGGGTGATATATTTAAAATGGTAATTTCGTGTTAATAGTCATAATACGTTATAGCTATCTGTTTGGTATCTGCAACGAAATTTGCTTTCCTTACACAATACGAGTACCATAATAGAACGTAGAGAAACCAGTACATGCCCTCGAGTCCAGAAAGTCCATCAGCTACACGTATCGACTTACCGGAAGCAGATGATGAAATATTGAATAATTCCCTAAAGGAGAAAGAACTTTTGTAATAACCGCCACCTTTCCTCCGTATCTATTCGAATGAATGTAGCTCAAATAACTTCACACACAAAATCGAAAAGGCAGGAACATGTGCAAAAATGTGCATTGATTAAAACATTTTTATAGCTTTCATTTTAATTTAATGGATAGACTTATTTAATAAATTGTAAGTAATATGAATGAAAAAAATAAATAAGTAAAACAGCGTAAAATATGCTGAATCTGTTTTTATCAAAATGTATTTTTTTGTTAATTAAATTTTCATATGTAAAATTCAATCAATAGAGACTCTCATTATTTATAATATACACTTTAAAATATACACAATAGGTGCAAAAAAACGCAACAAGTTAATATTTTGTAAAATTTAAAGTCTCATAATTTTTTATTTTTTATTTCAATTTTCATAATTGTTTTAGCAAAGTATAGATGAAATGACTAATTTCAACTTGCATATCCAGTCTTTTGTTAAATGCTTGCGTTTTAGTCATTATACAGGGTCAATTAAAAGGTTGCTGTAGAAACCTAATTTTAAAGCACCCCTTGGAATAATTTCATAACCAAATTCGTGCAAAATACCAATTTTTGTGAAGAACCAAACCTTTCCTATATTTAGTTTTTTAGTTCATGTTTTTAGGTGTATTGCTTTATTTTTCAAAGCAAAATTTACTTGTCACCAGCAGTTTACTTTAAGAAATGTTATTTGTTGAAAGCCACCTACTTTGCACGTCGTAATTATGCCGTAATTATGAATATCTTGCAAGGATCCTTCATGATCATCGCTCTACCATCAAAAGAGTAGTGAGGCTTTTGCACTTCTGCAAATTGTCATTTACAAAATTATAAATTTTAATTTATACTTAAAATAAGCATGTACCTACATTAATATGCAATTAATTTGTTAGTAAGTGAGTAAGGCTGCACCGGATGCATCAGACTAATTGAAATTATAAGGGCACACACAAACTAAGTGCAGCAGGTGTTATAATGATAACATTCCTGCGATTAAGGAATAAAGCTAGTATATATGGCGAGAACATTATCGAAACGGCCAAGTTTGTATCAGTAACATATATATGTATATATATATTGGAATAAATAAATAAGAAAATAGCTTAAAAATAAACATAAAATTGTTTAAGAATTCATTAAAATACCTACCTACCAACAGATTTCATTTGGAAAATAATAATGTATCAGGCAAAAAGGTATGAGAACGAAATCGTAGTGCATTGAATACGGAAAGACAACCATCACAGGGAAGAACATCTATGCCCTGATCGGTCAGTCATGTTTAAAGACGCCACGAAATTCATACTACCACAAGAATCGTGAGGATATGTGATTTTACTAATTATAGTATATATAACTTACATATACTGGCATTGTTAACGAAAATATTAATCAATACAGTCAAGCGAGATGACTGGTATCCAAAATGGAAGCAACCGAGAATAACAGCCGTGAAGTAAACTAGACAGTGCAAATATCCTAGATATACTTTAAAAAGTACTTTCAGTGCATATTTATTGTTAAATAGTGAAAATCAAAATTAGTACAGGCTTGTGATTGGTCAAACAAAAGTTTCCATGCTTGGTAAACAGGAATCTGGAATCTGGAATATGTCCGGAGTGCGGATCGAGATCCGCTGCACTTAGGCCCCATTGGGCCCCTTGTGCTTCCTCCGTGAGGGAAATGTCTCCCTAGGTCATCGACCAGCCCAATGTTGTACAAAAGGTGATGATGTTGCCCAGGGGCATTTCCCTCAAATTGGCCATAGAAGGCCAACGTTCCCCCAATATGGATTCTCTGGTCGATGACACGGCAGGACATTCGCAAAGTACATGCTCGATCGTTTCATCTTCTTGTTCACATCCTCTGCAGATGGGTGTGTCACTTTGTCTCATGTTATAGAGGTGTTTCCTTACCCGGCAGTGTCCGGTTAGGATTCCTGTAACAAATCGCAGTTTACCCCTGGACATTGCCAGATAGTTCCTCGCCGTCTCTTCGCTGGGATATCTCAAGAGATTTCTGGCCAGCTGACAGCTGCTTGTTTCATCCCATAACGTCTTAAATTTTATGTGGGTGTTTTCCTTTATTAATTGAAGTTTCGCTGCAACTGGTAGCGTACTTGAAGGACCAGGCCCAAGGATACTCAGGTTGGCTGCCTTCTTGGCCAGTTTGTCAGCTTCTATATTGCCGTTGCATTGTGAGTGTCCTTTGACCCAGCATAGGCAGATGTTATTCATCTGACATGCTCTCACAAGTGCTTGGTGACATTCCCATGTTGATCCTTTAGTTATTTTATAATTTTTCAGGGCCAGTAGTGATTGTCTACTATCTGTGCAGATTCTTATTGTCTTGCCCGTTATTTCTCTGCGAGCAATCTCTTGTGCGGCTATGGTTATACCAGCGAGTTCTGTTTGTACTACACTGGCATTTTTATCCATAGTCCAGCTGCATCGGAGTCGCAGATTCCTGGAATATATTCCACAGCCGGCTCCATCCTTTTTCTTTGATCCGTCCGTGAAGACATAGTTTACACCTTCAACGCCGGCCTCGTCTTCACCAGTAGTGTGTATGGTGTAAGGTTTATCAAAGACAAGCCGAGGCGGAATACCATCTGCACATGCCTGTAAAAGGGCTATCTTTCTGACAGCCTCAGTCCACAGGCGGCTTCTGGTTTGGCCACAGCTTGCATTTGGTAGTATGCCAACAGATTTAAGGCGAGTCATGGTAGTCAGAGCCACTTCTTCTAGATGTAGGTCTAGTGGTGGGAGACACAGCATTATCTCCATTGCTCTCGTTGGTGTTGTTCGCATGGCTCCGGTTATGCTCAGACAGGCAACTCTTTGTACCTGGCATAGCTTGAGTTTTGCTGTTATTTGTTGACTCTTGGGCCACCAGACAACAGCTCCATAGGCCAACATCGGTCTTATGATAGCAGTGTAAATCCACAGGACCACCCTGGGTTTCATTCCCCAGGTTTTCCCTACTGTCCTGCGATACTGCTCGTATGATATGTAGGCCTTATTTATTCTTCTTTCGAGGTGAAGATTCCAGTTTAATTTAGCATCGAAAGTTGCCCCCAAGTATTTCACCTGTGGTGCAAAATTTAGTGCTGTGTTTAGGAGAACAGGGGCTCTCATTGGCTCCAGTTTTCTTTTCCTTGTAAAGAGTACCATTTCCGTCTTCCTGGGGTTGACGGATAGGGCATATTCCTCACACCAATTTTCGATTATTCTTAGGGCCATCTGCATTCTTTGACAGAGAGCTCCTTCGAATTTTCCATTAAGCAGTATCGTTAAGTCATCTGCGTATGCAATTGTGTAGAATCCTTCCACGTTGAGGTGGTTTAGGAGGCTGTCAAGAACCAAATTCCATAGCAGTGGTGATAAAACACCTCCCTGCGGACAGCCTTTCGCAACCAGTCCTCTTATGACAGTGTCTCCTGCACTGATTTGTACTGCTCTTTTAGAGAGCATGTTGGATATCCAGCTGCTCACAGTATTAGGAACGTTCCTATGTGTTAGGGCCGCTGTGATTTTAGGAAAGGTGGTCTTGTCAAACGCACCCTCTATATCTATGAAGACACCCAGGGTGGATTCCTTGTGATCCAGGGATTTTTCAATCCGACTTGCTACCACATGGAGGGCAGTGTCGGTGGATTTTCCTGGCGTGTATGCATGTTGGTTGGGGTGCACCGGATTGTTAGTCAATGTTACATCCCTCAGATATCGCTCACATAGCTTCTCCATTGTCTTCAGTAGAAATGAAGTTATACTAATAGGACGGTATGCTTTGGGGGTGGAGTAGTCCATCCTCCCTGCTTTTGGTATGAACAATACTTTTACTTCTCTCCATGTCATTGGGATATAGAGGTGTGCTAAGCACATCCTAAACATCCCAACCAGGTGCGGCAGTAGTTTATCCAGGCCCCACTGAAGTAGTGCTGGATATATACCGTCGATGCCCGGCGATTTGAATGGGGAGAAGCTCTGTATTGCCCATTTGATTCTGTCTTCACTTACAATTTGGTTGGCGGTTTGTCAGTCCGAATTTGTTGTTTGGGTGTCGACTTCATTTGGCCATTCCCTACTATCTGTTGTGACAGATTCAGGGAAGTGAGTTTGCATGAGCAGCTCTAGGCTTTCGCAAAGGTTGTTGGTCTTGGTACCATCGTCCCTTTTCAATATACCTATATCATGGTTTTTGTCTTTGGTGAGGATTTTACATAGCCTGGCTGCCTGTGAGTAGTCTTCAATTTCCTCACAGTAGGCTCTCCACGCTTTTCTTTGACTGCTTTCACTTTTTTCTTGGTAAACAGGAAATTACATTTTGTTTTATAAAAACATCTCCTTAGAAATAAATAATAAGGAATAAGGAGTACGTAAAAGGCATTCAAGGAGATCGCCACGTAATTTATTTCTATATCTCCTAAACTATGAGGGTGTTCATTTCCTGTTACTACATTTAAAATAGATTTGATTTAAATTTGCTATAATTTGAGACCGGAACCAACTCTCTAGGTGCAATAGTTACCAAGATATAGCCCTCCAAAAATTGTTTTTTTTTCTAAAGAAGTGAAATTTGGTCAACTTTGGTCCTAGAAATCGGGGAAAATACTAATTTTACGGGTAAAGTCATAGGGGGAGATATTGTAGCGATTGTAATTAGCTTCAATTTAAGCATAGAACAAAATCCAATGGTCTGATAGTTTCCCCACAACGCGTAAAAATCACATATTCACAAAAGTAGTCTAAACAGTAAAATTCACAAAAGGAGCCTCTATGATTCGCCTCTCAGATAAATTTTGGTCAGGACTAAGGTCAGATTTGACCATAGAACAAGCGTTGATGAGGACAATTAAAAGCCAGGGAGGGTTGACCCATAGTCGGAGGATTTCAAGTAACGTTCTTTCGCGACAAGGTCACCTCTTTTCAGTCAGTTCTTATCATTGGAGAGGATGTGGACCTCCTGTACCTTCTCAATGGTTTGGGATCGGCTGCGAAGAATGTTTTTTTCTGCTGGCCCCTTACAATATTCGTCAACCTCATTCAAACGTGGAGATTTGGATGTATGTCCCCCAGGATTCGAGTTTTTTATCCACGTTTTCACTGGGTGTGACACCACCTCTGCTCTTTTCTGGTCCCGTACGGAAGAAACTGTGGAGCGCCATCCAGAAATACCCTCAACTCATCACCACAGCTGAAGTATTCCTGCAACCTGCTTCAGCCCATCAAGCCATCGTAGATACCAGAGCGAAGTGCCTAGTAGCTCTGTATGTAAGAGACTACACTGAGGATATTTTTTGTAAAAACAGCCGCCTCCGCGTGCCTTGTTAACCTCACCCGTTTGCCTCCAACGGAAGATGGTGCAGCATTCCACACCTAGCGAACTTACCACCAAGTTCAGAAGTGGTTGGGATGGAAAAATATGCCACTCAATGGGGATAGAAGAAGGCAGATCAGGTTGCCGAACCGTCGCCGTAGATTGTCGAAGGAGGAGAAAACGTGGATGACGTGACAATCCACTACCTATTTTTCAAGCTGAACCGGACGATTTCGAATCACCCACGAAACGGGCAATTGCCTATCGTGCTATTATTGCCTATCATGCTAAAAGATAAGAATTTTTTCCCATCTAGCATGGAAAATACTGGAGAAAATTAGCCACACGCTTTTATAAAATAATTTGCAACATCCTCTGCATTGCAACAGTACTTGAATACAAAATCTATATATTTAAATTGATGAAATTGTTATACTTAACGAGCATTTCGTTTTTTTCTATTATAGTTTTATCTTAAAAAAATATTATAATTGGGAAATATAATTGATGACACACTATCAATTTGAAAGAGCAAGAGATAAAGTTTTACTACATTTAAAGTTTTCTTACATTTAAAGCCAGAGAAATAATTTAGAAAATCGGTTGGTGCCATATTGAAAGGATGGATGATTTAATTATTACTATAACCAAACATTCGTTTTTGTCCCTCAGTAGCTGTCTGGCCCTACAATGCCTCATTTCACGACCTAACACCCCTGTGTGAACTACCCGACCCTCTCTTGCTCTTTTTAAGAAGTCCACATCATTTGAATTGGCAATTATTAGTAACGCCGATGTTGTTATTATATTCATTACACGTTGCAGCGAGGGGTTCCACTGGGCCTTTATTGCAAGCCGATTCCAGAGTTTTATCACTTGTTTTAACGCGGCTTTAACCCCATTCTCTCTTATTGAAAGGGGCCCAGTATGTCTGACTGATTGACGGATACCACATAAGCACCCTTCAAAGCTGTTTGTATACCTAATCAAATATAATAGAATATGTGACGAGTGGGGGGCTCGAAGACGAATATCATGTTAATTCGTGGGAGAGTTCTGCATTCATCTACCTTTATGAATATTTCATGGATCCATCTATGTGATTTATAAAACGATCGCAAATAGAGAATAATTTTATGTTTGATTTAAGAGTCTTATTATCTTTCAAATGAGTCGGACATTCGGCATAAACCGCTAACTAAAACCACCTACAAAACGTAAACATAACGTTTAAAAAAATATATTTACATAGAGTTTTAGATAAGCATTAAATAAACCGGATGTCAATAATTGAGTACCATGTGAAACAATTCAGATAGAGTGGTAGATTCTTCAATACATTCTCTTTAGTACACGGAAAAGAAACGTAATATTATCTTCGACTTTCAACTTGGTTTTTATTTTCTTTTAAATCATCTATAATATATACAATATATATATATATATATATATATATATATATATATATATATATATATATATATATATATATATATATATATATTAGCTTTGAAATTCTTTGCTATTCATATTTATTTTGTGAAAAGTAATCTTGGGTTGGTAGCATTTCATTACATTCATGTAATATATATATATATATATATATATATACATACAATATATATATATATATATATATATATATATATATATATATATATATATATATATATATATATATATATATATATATATATATATATATATATATATATATATATATATATATATATATATATATATATATATATATATATATATATATATATATATATATATATATATATATATATATATATATAAATATATATATATATATATATATATATATATATATATATATATATATATATATATATATATATATATATATATATATATATATATATATATATATATATATATATATATATATATATATATATATTGAGTAATATTAAGTTGGTAGCATTTCATTACATTCATGTAATGAAATGCTACCAACCCAAGATTACTTTTCACAATATATATATATATATATATATATATATATATATATATATATATATATATATATATATATATATATATATATATATCTATATATATATATATATATATATATATATATATATATATATATATATATATATATATATATATATATATATATATATATATATATATATATATATATATATATATATATATATATATATATATATATATATATATATATATATATATATATATATATATATATATATATATATATATATATATATATTGAGTAATATTAAATGTGTTAATTTCAAAAGCCCCACGTTTTGGTTGCCAATTGAGAAATATGAACTTGTGAAAGCCCTTAATGTTGGGCGACAATTGTAATGTATACAATGTGTGAAAATTCTTAAGTACTGTTTTAAGGATTTGATAATTGAGATAAGTACAGTGATTACACAGCGAAGAAACACCTGATAAGATTCCAGGATACTTCTTTTGTCTCTTCCCTATTGTATCCTTCCCATGGGCGCCAGTTCCATGAACACTTATTTGTAGTTGGAGAAGGTTCACTGATAAGCAAGAGTCCTCTATGGTCAATAAGAGGGGGTTACGCCTCTATTTATTTTATAATATTTTAAAATGGTCAATGGTTAAATTTCTACAATATTATAATCGAAACTTAGTGAGCTGTTTGTACTTCGAACGCTATAGCTGAACTCTTTTTTTATTATTATCAGCAACCACGGATGTGCTACCATTCCTTGGATACTAACTTCTGGCTTTTTGTTGTTACGTAATCTGACCAATCAGATGAAAGGCTATTATTATATCTATTTAGCTTTACGTTTCAACTCTATAATTTATAATATATATGGTTTAATTTTGAATTATAAGCTGTATTCACTTAACACATTCACCTTTCGTTTACTAATTTCTAAATTTAAAATAAGCGTCATTTCTACATTGTAGTTTTTCTTCGACAGTTATGTTATCGAAGCCCGTTTTTATGACGATGCTTTCACATTAGCTAGGCATAGACACACACACGAATTTGCTCGCCATGATGAAAATTTTAAAAGGTCGCAAGCCATGCCAATAGTTTGAGCAGTTCACAATTTGTAGTGTGCGTGTAAAAATGTCGTCATTAAAGGAAAAACAGAAACTGGCTATTGTTGGTGGCCCAATGTATTCTGAAGTGTTTATGAATAATAAGAAAAGCAGAAAGCGTTTAAAGTGGCAAAAAAAATGGCAAAAAAATGGATGTACTATAAATTTGGCGTATATACATCTTCGCTGCCACAGCCACTTCTTCTGGAATTTTCCACTTTTTTATATTCCTTCCTGAAGGTACTTCGCAACGATTGCATTTTTTTTAACTACTTCTCAAGTATGGGTAATATAAAAATTTTTGCAAACCTCCATCAATGCGGTGTACAGTGCCGTTCAATTGTAAGTAAACGATTTTTTTAATTAATGTGAAACAGGCTTTCAGGTAATCAAAACTTGATTGTCAATTTTATTTGTCAGTTTACTAATAATTAATCTATATTTTGGAGTTTTCCTTATAATAATTATTATTATTATTATGCCGCGCTTAACTGAACCGCAAAAAATGAGAGCTGTGATGTTACTGCAGAACGGATGGTCAATGCAAGCAGTTGCAGATACTTTGAATGTGAGTAAAGGTTGCATTTACAAAATTAAGCAAAAATGGAATGCAGAAGGAACTGTTGAGTACGTCCATAGAGGGGGCCGTCAGAAATTCAGTACTATGGAGGAAAACGAACTCGTCCTTGACCACCTCCGACAGAATGCTTTTGATACAACAGCGACTGTTGATACAACTCTTATTTTTTATATTATTATATTGAATTGACTCCACAGCCAACGGGAACATAGCAACGTACCTATAAGTAAATAACGATGGCATTAGCTCTATCTCTGTAGAGCGACTAAAATGGTAGACAACCATCTATCTGTTGAATCTTGTGATCTCCAAGATCAATTTCTTTCCAAAATCAACTTTTTATATCACATTCTATAATAATACTTTTATTACATTTGGTTCAATTAATCGATATGTCGTTCTATGAAGCCATGAAATATTCCTGTACAACAAGCAGTAACAGTACCGTAAGAATTAATCATTTCTACATATTCTCCCTAGTAGAGATTTTAATCTGAAATCCACAAGAGGGTGTTAGCCGGTGCCATTGTTTGAGCAGACAATTGCAGTGTAGTTCTGCGGCGACACAAGAGAAGGTTCTTCCATTCTCGCTGAGGATTATGACCGCAACGTGACGCTGTTCCGTGGCTCATCCTGGATTTATTATTATTTATTTGCAGGCCAGGCTCGCTCTCCCGTAAATCACATTGATCCGCAACTTCATGCCTCAGACAATGAAATACATGCGAGACAATAAACAGGCCGATGTATCGCCTGCGCTTCCGACATCGTATCGGAAAAGAAAACGTGTCTCTGAAAACCATGAAATATGTGCATATATATATTCCTTTCCAGATATGTACATTGAAATAAGAGGATTAAAACTGATTTAGTTAAATGGGAAATATCTGAACGAAGTATTAAGTATAATAAAAACATTTACCACCGTTACAGTTCAATTTCCTTATAGCAAAAGACTAATGGTTTTTGGTTGTTATAAATTAGCCCCAGTGCTTAAAAAAATGTGGTGGTACATTATTAGAAAAGTACAGACCAATAATAATTGTGTTATATTTGAAGTTATATTTTTTCGACGGTCAATTTGGATACACATATCTAATAGGTCGACGGAATTTGCCAGTTTGGAATTCTTACACAAAATAGATACGGTCATATCGATGGAGGCAAAAAAGTTGCTGGATTATTTTTTGATTTGACATCTGCTTTTAACATCAGCATTATTTTTATTTAAATCTTTGAGATAGACAACACTATAATATTTTATTGCCCTTACACACAACTACTTTTGTCACTGAGTCGCCGACTGACCAGATAATAAAGATACGTGTACATGGTATAAGGTGACACAAGGAATATTATTAACCCTACAATCCTGAACAGAAACTTTTAATTTATATGTGCTATTAAAAGAAATAAAGACATATGTTAAAAAAATTCACAGACCTTGCATCCTACGCCATTGTTGTGTTGAAAATACCAGACACAACTTTTGCTTTACTGTAGTACAGTACTTGATTTGTTACAGTTATTATGTGTCAGAATAACAATTTTTATCGGTTTATGGTGACGGCTGGTAGAAGTTTAGGATGATCATATGCTGCAAATGAAGCATTGATTATGTCAAATTGAAATGTGATTAGGAGAGAACTTCAGGCGAAACTTATTTTCAAAAGGAGATTCGACATATCCTTTTGAATGTATCTAACGAATAGCAAATACTCCTATTGCTGCACGTGTGCTCTAAATCGGCTAGCGCCCGATATTGATGATTCAGTTTTCTAAATTTTAATACATCTTATATTCAAGTAATAGTTGTATTAAAATAACTTTAGAATGTGCTGACTAAGTAATACTGGTTGTGGTTGGCGCCGATTGCGAAACGTAGCCTACATTAGTGCCAGTTATTCCGTCATTCGTCATTGAAATTGTTATTGTACGATATGCATTGTAAAAATGGGGATATAAGACATGTATCAATTAAACGAAAACCAGCAAAAGAAATTATTTAATCTGGAAATAATTAAAATGACACACCTTTTACCACTTGCAAAGCATTAATCATATTGCCTAAGTATTAATGGCACCAGTTACACACGTAAAGCCCAAATACGGATATTTATTGAAGTTCCTGCTATCGTTTGAGTTGCACCGCTCTTGACATCTATCAATATCAGTTAATATAGACTACATATGATGCATTTTTTAAATTTTATACACTACAATACTATCTATTTTTTATTACTAATTCATAAAAAAAAATATTTTTGCCCAAAAATGGGTGCCTGTAGATTTTTTGGGTCTCTGATTACGAATCTGAGCTAAGTCTTCTGAAGAATTAACGTGAAAAGCGGAAAAACCTGAAAATTTATCGTATTTCGACCCTTTCACAATTTAAAGATTTCCATGGGTGTTGTTAATGAGGTGCGCCAATGATGTAACATTTTTATATTTCCTATTTGCATTTCTGGCATTAGCAATCAAGTTGAAAAATAAAGTGCTGTACTTTTCCGAAAGCGTATTTGTTACAGGCGATTACAGAAGAAATAAGGCGTAGAATAAATTCTACGCCTATGGTAGCTGCCGGTGCCCGTTGGTGGATCGAAGCAGATATTATTGGAGTATTTTGACTTATGCGTATTTGAAACAAAAACTTTCTAATAAATAAGCAAGCTATTGATATAAATTTTTAAACCAAACTATTGAACTTGCAGCCATATAAAGATCAATATTTACTAGTCAGCCTATAAATAATACGAATCAGTAATTTGTTTCTCTCCCAACACAGCAAATTGTGACTTCTCCGTATTCTCTGACCTGGCTGACTCGACAGATAAATAGCACGTCGCATGGCACGAACGTTTTCTTAAAGATGACTCTCATCCCTTAAAGGTGGCGCCCAGAATTATTTTCAATTCTAGAAATCTATATCTTAAAGTAAAAAAAAAACAATTTTGACGACCCATAACTCA
>CAXKVY010005842.1:0-23873 GCA_964058915.1 Tetropium fuscum
CTCTTTAAAGGTAAACGTTTAAAACCCGAATTTGAAGATAGTTTGCCAGCTGGAACACTTGTCAAGATGGCTCCTAAGGCATGACCACTGAACTGTTTGTGCAGTTTATTCAACATTTGTTAAAATTCAAATTCGAAGGGCCAATTCTGTTAGTCTTTGACGTTGCTGCCTCGCATCTTGGTTATACAATTGTGGAAGAAGCTGATAATTATAAACTATTATGTCTTACCAGCAAGACAACACACGAGCTCCAACCACTCGACAAATCCGTTTACAGGTCGTTTGAAGCTCACTGGGATCAGGAAGTATTAAGGTTTTGGGGGATCCACCCAGACAGAAGGATTACTAAATCAAGGTTCAATTTAATACTCACGAAGGTGTGGTCTAAATGTATGACCCATGACAACATTATAAACGAATTTAGTGCAACTGGGTTATATCCATATAACGAGTTGGCTATTCTCATGTCAGCATTTGCTCCAAGTGAACCAACTGCACGCTCTGATATTCAACTGGAACCAGATCGCATTGAACTAATTGATCTTCGCTGGAATCCTCTGTATTCCAGCGAAGATGAACTTTCACTGACTATAATGGAACGCCGTTGAAATGAGAAGCACACTGAAACTGATCCCTTAAACATCACTTTTAAAGATTTGGTGGAAACGTTCGATTTAGTGCAACAGAAGTAAGAGGCACTACGCATAAAATCTTTAAATTATAAGGCTCAAATAGGGAAGAAAAATTTATTTGATACTCGTACACACAAAGAGCCTGCAGAAAATCCGCCTGAGTCTAAAGCAAATCCCAAAAGTATTTCTGTCAAACGTGTTGGAGACTCAAAATAAAAATAAAAGGGACCTGTTCAGTCACCAGCTCGTACGTCCAAATGTACGGCCCTCAAAGATCTTGGAGGCCATCAAACTGCTTCCTCATCGAGCAAAACTGCAAGCGACGCTTGGTATTGTTTATTGTGTCAGGAAGTCTCACAAAAAGATATGACGCAATGTACTGATGCCAAACATGGGCCCATGACGAATGTTTGGGCTACACTGCATCAGATAATGAAATATACACTTACACCACCTGTGAAACGTAGCAGGCCTTATAATTTTTAGGGGAAGAAATAAGGCCCATTTGTTTTATATAAAGAAATACATATATTTTTTGTATTTCTCCTATTTTTTCCATAAAATTCTATTTCATAATATATAAGACTTTAGTTTATGTTTCAGGATGAGAAGTATCTCTTTTGTGATATTTTTAGGAAAATAAAAATTATTTCCGTTTAACCGGGCCTTATTTGCCGCACTTACCTTGCAAGTTAATGTTGGTTTATCAGTATATTTATTATATACAAAAACTAATTTCTATTCGTAGATGTAATATAAAACTGTTTATTTTATCTGGAAACATAAATAGTGTTTATCTTATCCCCTTGTCGCCGCTCGAGTAGACAGACACCCATAATATGCTGACAGATTAACTTTCTTTGAACTAGTGGAATAAATACTTACATTGAGTTAGTCTTAGACATTCTTCTGTACAAGACAGAACAGAGCCATCCCAAAATAACAAAATTAATAACAAAATTGTAGGTATATTAACTTTATATAAGGACTTTTATTTTCCCGGCCTCATATTCTAATAGTTAACACGTTCTATACATTCCAACAACTAGGTAGCTCTGTTTTTTTATGGCTATTCTTTATATAATTTCGTTGATTGAACGACTACGATAATATTTATTATCAGTGAGCGGTCATTGGGTCTTGTCACCATGTGCTTTGAATATACGCACTGATACGAGAACATTTTTCTGCGTGCTACCCTCTAAGTCTAAATTATCTGCCACATGACGGCTGGAATGATCATTAGGGAGCAGCGTATCTCTCTCACTCCCAAACGATAAACCTAACAGAATAACCTGAATGAAACCTGCAAAGAATATCGAAGAGATCTCTCGATGTTTAAACTGTTTTTCCTTCTATTTTAAGGCGATGTTCGTATCGGCCAGAGCCGAAAACTATAACGAACATCATTTTGGTTTGATGGTCGAGAAGTACTCTATCAGGCTTATCAGTAGTTATTATCTTCTAAATAGATTAACAAGATATATCTACTCAGAGGGCAAATGACCTGCAATTACGAATACTTGTAAATCCGATTTGGTAGCTACGGCCATTCATCAGTTCTAAGATTGAGATTGAGATCAGTTCTAAGATCAAAACATGGCTAATATCTAATCCCGGGAGGGTCGTCAGCCAGTATCAAGGTCGCAGATTATTTGGTCAAGCATACAATAGAGCTGCAACCGTCCAGTGGGGTCTCTAGCGAGAGCAGATTCACCAATAGCTGGTTCTTCTAGGCGACCATCTAGAGAAACAACGCCAATAACTGACCCTTCTAGAAAACCGTCGAGTGAAACAACACCAATAGCCATCTCTCCTTATCGATCACCAAGAGAAATAACACCAACAGCTGTCCCTTCTAAACGACCCTCTAAAGAAACAACATCAATAGCCAGCTCTCCTAGTCGGCCACCAAGGGAAACAACGGCAAGAGCTGGCCCTTCTAAACTACCATCTAGAGAAACAACACCAATCGCAAGCTCCCTTAGACGATCATCAAGAGAAACGAAACCTAAAAAAACAGAAATTGCAAACCAGTCAGATTGTTATGTTAAGGCTTTGATAAAATCTGTAAATTTTACCCAAGAACATAATGCCAGTTCCACATAGTAATAGAAAAATGACTACCACAAGACGCCGATGTAAAACAGCAGTCTTAACTGAGTCGCCATATAAGCACGAACTAGAAGCTATCATGCTAGAGAAAAATAAAAAACCAAAACCTCAAGGAGTGAAGAGGAAGATTGCCGGTCAAGGAAAAGCCAAACAAAAAACCACAAGACTATAAAAAATAAAGAAAGATTATACGAATTCAGAGGAAGAAGATGGGAAAGCGGAAAATGATGAGGAGTAAACTTTATGTGTCTATTGTCACGAAAGATATTCCATGTCTTCCAAAGATGATGGATGTGTGAAATATTTTTCGTGTGAGAACTGGGCAAATAAAGGGTGCACAGCTTGGCTGGAAGAGGATTTAGATGTGGATTTAGATTCAAATGCGACAATCGCCTTCTAGCCATCTAAATTAATCAATATTCAACATCCCGGTTTTGCCCCGCAATCCATCCGGTTGTGCCCAGGGGTTGGGGCAAAACCGTATTTTGCACTACTTTTGTAAAACAGCGTTTACACAAGTTTATTCATTATTTCTAACAACCTTGGGAAGGTGGCGGGGCGCAATGTAAGCCGAACGGCATGACTCTAAACTGGAACAGGCTCGGGGTTTGAGCTAACTACCGAGTGCGGCCCTAGGTGGCGGATAGGGGGCACCATAGGTCCTCACTGCTATGGTCTGGAGTGCCATACGCAGGTCCTCCGGTCCTAAATTCTCGGTCGGGCCCACAGCTAACACACTCCCGCGGACCAGCTCCCACGTGTTTGTGCCGTGCGTGGCGACTCGTGTCGTCGGATGAAGTCGTGGCGACCCGTGTCGTCGTCGAATCCTGGTGGTTGAGTAGGCCGTGCCTACAACACATCACTTCGGTCTGGATTTCGGCTAGACGGGCGGTCGAGCGCTAACCCACCTCGATCAATCGGCTGTGCTGTCCCGTCAGAGGGCCGGTAGGGTGAGCCCCTTCTGGGACAGGGGGCGCGTGGGAGGCTGCAGAGCTGGTTGTCAATTGGCGTTGGCACCCAGTAATGCATAACCTCCATTCGCGCTGCCTGTCCTGGGGGGACTATGTCCATCTAGTAGCTCTGGCGATCGTGTGGGCTTGCCGCACGACATCCCCCAATGTTGGGCTCCATGGCTTCTCCACAATTATGGATAGTAAAAACACAAAAGCCAACAAACCTGGGGCAGAGCGGAAACGCTCGACCCAGCCACCACCTGCGGCGGAGCAACATAGCTCCGCGCAGCTAAATCAGCCTGCGGCTGGGACGCAAGTCTCACCGCATGCCAACCCATTAAAAAGAAACAGAGTCAGTGGCGCTGAAGCCAGAAGGAGGAGAGCACGTCAAGAGGCGGGAAGTGCTGCTACAGCACACCCCTCAGGCCACGCACCACCCCCCGGCAAAGCCCCAAAACAGGCGAAACACGCAAAAGGTGTGCCACCCTCTACAAGAGATTCACTTCCCCCAAGGAGGGCTGAGCACCCCAAAGGTGCACAGCCAAAGAAGAAGGATGAGAACCTACAAAGTGTGCCACCTTCGAAGAAAAGAAACCGGTCGGGAACCTCCTCGGAGCATACCCCAAGAGGGTATAAGAAAACGAAGCAAGGCCCTAGTCCAAAGACTGCCCCCCTGACCGGATACAAGGACGCCGCCGTGAGTCATCTCAGGGTGGCTATAATAGACAAAGATAACCCCTATGGGAAAATTCCTAAGGATAAGGATGTCCTTGTCAAAAATGCACTGAAGGGGGAATTGGATATGGTAATCTTCTCCACCCCCAACAGCAACACATCAACGCCACCAGCATTTCGCTCGTGGACATATTCTGGTGAGATAATCAGAATTGTCTGCGAGGACGATCAAACGCTGGGATGGCTTAAAGAAGCCGTGGCTAGTCTAAAGCCTACATTACCTCTTCCAATCATTTGCCCTCAAGGTGAAGCCGGAACAACCGGATAAAGAGGAAACACCTCCAGCCGAGCAACCCCAGCAAGAGCAGAGGATGGAGAGGCTGAGCTGATTACAGCCACCTCCTTAACTCCATCACCATCCTCAATGGAACAGCCCGAACAGGACCAGAGGATGGAAACGGAGGCTGGAGATGCTGAGCTGATTACAGCCACCTCCTCAACTCCACTACCATCCTCTAAGGAGGTAGTCTCCCCTCAATCCGAGAGGAAAAGACTACCCCACTCTAGGGACACCCCACACCCCCCCTTGGACACCTCAATGGCGGGTACAAATGAGGTAAGAATAGTGCAATGCAACCTGCAACACTGCAAGGCGGCCACGGCAGTCCTATGCCGCCGCCTCGACGTGGAGCAGGATACATTGGCGCTATTCAGGAACCCTGGATAGTTAAAACCAGAATATCTGGCTTAACAAGATTAAATGGTGTAATTTTTAGCTCACCTACAACAGATAGGCCGAAGACTGCTATTTATGCCCCTCGGCATATCAAAATTCAGCCTCTACAACAGCTTTCAACGTCTGACCTGACGGCAGCGAAGGTGGAATGTATAATTGCCGGCAAACCAAAAGCTGTTGTTGTGGCATCAGTTTACATCCACCAAGACCAGGGCGGTTTATCACCGACCAGGGAAATGGAGGAACTGGTGGCATACTGCCACCCCCAAAACTGGGAATTGATCATGAGCTGTGACGCCAACGCACACCATGTGACCTGGGACAGTACAGACAACAATGCGAGATGTAAGTCACTTTATGACTATATTAACGGTAGTAATCTTAGTATAATTAACAGAGATTGCGAACCGATATTTGTAAACTCTAGAAGTCAAACTATAATAGATATAACACTGGCTACATTGAATATATCCAAATCAATCCAAAACTGGCATGTGCCTGACGTTGTCACAATGGCAGACCACCGGTGGATTAACTTGTTAAAGCACAAAAGAAACCATTTCGGGATCCCCGAGGAACCAACAAAGATAAATATCGAAGTCAACTCGGGAAGAACCTGGAAAAACTCGACGTGCTCAATGATAGTGGCAGAATAGAGGAATATACAGACACTCTAAAAACAGCAAAAAGCTTTTGAAAGATCCTGCCCGCTCAGAGTCTTGAGAGCCCCTGGGGAAGCCACTAAATGGTGGTGCCTGGACTTGACGGACAGCAAGACCAATACAAGACCCACCTGAGGGAGTTTAAAAAACTAGTTAGACAAAAACAAAGAAAAGCGTGGAGAGTCTACTGTGAGGAAATTGAAGACTACTCACAAGCAGCCAGGCTATGTAAAATTCTCACTAAAGACAAAAACCATGATATAGATATATTGAAAAGGGACGATGGTACCAAGACCAACAACCTTTGCGAAAGCCTAGAGCTATTCATGCAAACTCACTTCCCTGAATATGTCACAACAGATCGAAGGGAATGGCCTAATAAAGTCGACACCCAACCAACAAATTCGGACTGGCAAACCGCCAACCAAATTGTAAGTGAAGACAGAAGCAAATGGGCAATACAGAGCTTCTCCCCATTCAAATCGCCGGGCATCGACGGCATATATCCAGCACTACTTCAGTGGGACCTGGATAAACTACTGCCGCACCTGGTTGGGATGTTTAGGATGTCCTTAGCACATCTCTATATCCCAAAGACATGGAGAGAAGTAAAAGTATTGTTCATACCAAAAGCAGGGAGGATGGACTATTCCACCCCCAAATCATACCGTCCCATTAGCATAACTTCATTTCTACTGAAAACAATGGAGAAGCTATGTGAGCGATATCTGAGGGTTGTAACATTGACTAACAATCCCGTGCACCCCAACCAACATGCATACACGCCAGGAAAATCCACCGATACTGCCCTCCATGTGGTAGCAAGTCGGATTGAGAAATCCCTGGATCATAAGGAATCCACCCTGGGTGTCTTCATAGATGTAGAAAGCGCGTTTGACAAGACCACCTTTCCTAAAATTACAGTGGCCCTATCACATAGGAACGTTCCTCATATTGTGAGCAGCTGGATATCCAACATGCTCTCTAAAAGAGCACTACAAATCAGTGCAGGAGACACTGTCATAAGAGGACTGGTTGCGAAAGACTGTCCGCAGGGAGGTGTTTTATCACCACTGCTATGTATCTGGTTCTTGACAGCCTCCTAAACCACCTCAACGCGGAAGGATTCTACACAATTGCATACGCAGATGACTTAACGATACTTCTTAATGGAAAATTCGAAGGAGCCCTCTGTCAGAGAATGCAGATGGCCCTAAGAATAATCAAAAATTGGTGTGAGGAGTTTGACCTATCCGTCAACCCCAAGAAGACGGAAATGGTACTCTTTACAAGGAAAAGAAAACTGGAGCCAATGAGAGCACCTGTTCTCCTAAACACAGCACTAAATTTTGCACCACAGGTGAAATACTTGAGGGTAACTTTCGATGCTAAATTAAACTGGAATCTTCACCTCGAAAGAAGAATAAATAAGGCCTACATATCATACGAGCAGTGTCGCAGGACCGTAGGGAGAACCTGGGGAATAAAACCCAGGGTGGTCCTGTGGATTTACACTGCTATCATAAGACCAATGTTGGCCTATGGAGCTGTTGTCTGGTGGCCCAAGTGTCAACAAATAACAGCAAAACTCAAGCTATGCAAGGTACAAAGAGTTGCCTGTCTGAGCATAACCGGAGCCATGCGAACAACACCAACGAGAGCAATGGAGATAAAGCTGTGTCTTCCATCGACTCATGACTCGCCTCAAATCCATGACTCGCCTCAAATCCGTTGGCATACTACCAAACGCAAGCTGTGGCCAACAAACCAGAAGCCGCCTGTGGACTGAGGCTGTCAGAAAGATACCCCTTTTACAGGCATGTGCAGATGGTATTTCCCCTCGGCTTTTCTTTGATAAACCTTACACCATACATACTATTGGTGAAGACGAGGCCGGCGTTGAAGGTGTAAACTATGTCTTCACGGACGGATAAAAGAAAAAGGATGGAGCAGGCTATGGTATATATTCCAGGAATCTGCGACTCCGATGCAAGTGGACTATAGATAAAAATGCCAGTGTAGTACAAAGAGAACTCGCTGGTATAACCATAGCCGCACAAGAGATTGCTGGTAGAGAAATAACGGACAAGACAATAAGAATCAGCACAGATAGTAGACAATCACTACTGGGTTTGAAAAATTATAAAATAACATCTGCCTGTGCTGGGCCAAAGGACACTCACAATGCAACGGCAATATAGAAGCTGACAAACTGGCCAAGAAGGTAGCCAGCCTGAGTATCCTTGGGCCTGATCCTTCAAGTACACTACCAGTTGTAGCGAAACTCCAATTAATAAAGGAAAACACCCACAAAAAATTTAAGACGTTATGGGATGAAACAAGTAGCTGTCAGCTGGCCAGAAATCTCTTGAGATATCCCAGCGAAGAGACGGCGAGGAACTATCTGGCAATGTCCAGGCGTAAACTGCGATTTGTTACAGGAATCCTAACTGGACAGGGCCGGGTAAGGAAATACCTCTATAACATGAGACAATGTGACACACCCATCTGCAGAGGATGTGAACAAGAAGATGAAACGATCGGGCATGTACTTGGCGAATGTCCCGCCGTGTCACTCACTAAAGAATCCATATTGGGGGAACGTTGACCTTCTATGGCCAATTTGAGGGAAATTCCCCTGGGCAACATAATCACCTTTTGTACAACATTGGGCTGGTCGATGGCCTAGGGTGACATTTACCTCACGGAGAAAGCACAAGGAGCCCAATGGGGCCTAAGTGCAGCGGATCTCCGATCCGCACTCCGGACAAATTCCAGATTCCAGAAACTGGAACAGGCCTCTAGACGGTACAGTAAATGCGGTGATGGCCTTGCTGGAAAGTGGTATCTGCCAGTATGCTTGTTTGTGGTCGATACTGGAAATATATCGTGCTTTACGGAGTTTATCCAGTATGGCATTGATGTATGGCAGTGGATAAGCGTCTCGTTCACTTTTCGGAAATAAATGCAAAACCGTGGTTTGCCATCCTTTTTGTGTACTATCATGGGCTCCTGGATGGTTCTATTATTCAGTTCTTGAACATTTAGTCGACCTCTTGGTTAATGACCTGTTGCATGTGAGGATTCTGAAGACAGTATCGCTTTTTGATTGGATCAGGACTACGGAGTCGAATGTGATTTTTGACCAGAGGTGGTGTGGTTCCGCGTACATCTTGAAAACTTGGCAACTCCTTATCTAGAAATTCCTTGAGCCTCGCGTCTTCGGTAGGAGTCAGGATCTGGACGATCTCTCCTAGGTGATCTGGGGTTATATAACCGGGAGTATCTCCAGGTGGGTCTTTTATTGATGCGGTCGAGGTGGCAATATCGATCTGGAAGTACTTCTTCAAAATATCCATCTCGAATACGATATCGGAGGATAAATTCGGCATGTGGTGTAGTGGCTCGCATATTAATCGGCCTCCGATAGTGAGCCGTAGCATATAACTCCTGCCAATGGTGACGATGCTGCTATCGGCTAGTTGGACTTTTGCGGCGTGTATTATGCTACCGGATAGTCCAAGCCAAGTACAAAATGTCTGAACGGTGTCGCCTATGTAGGAGCCTCTGTCAATCAAGGCCCCTCTGGCCCCTTTGTCGATCAAAGCGGAAAAGGTTTCATCGAACATGCGTACGGGCACAAATATACGAGTGTCCGTAATGAGGGCTGGAACGTGAGCGGCTATCTGGTCTCGGTGCTGTACGGGCCTCGGTTCGGCCTCTAATTTTCCCGACTCTAGTTTTCCGGGTGCTGACAACGGAAATCCCCCGTCATGATCCGTGACCGGCCGCAGCGGGAACAAAACAGTTTGGGCGGGAAGCGGCATTGGCTGCGAAAGTGTTCAGTTTGTCCACAACGTCAACATATGACCTGACTGTCAAACGACGGTCTTGTGGTGGCTTACGAGACAGATACTGTTCGTGATGTTGTTAGCTGCAGAACTCGGTTGACTTCACTAGAGGTCCCCGTGGGTTCCGGTCTATTATTGCGGCGTAGATTGGGATTTGGGGTAGGTCTAGCATGTAGGACCATTTCCTTCTCGTTGGACGGGTAATTTCGAGGCCGGTTCCCACGTGACGTTGATGGGCTTCCTAGTTCTTTTTATAAAGCTTCGTATTGTTCTATCTTGCTTATCAGATCATGGATACTGTTCACCTCGATCTGGCGGATATACAGTCGATATTCCGGAAGGAGGTTGGTATAGAGACGATGTAAAGCTTGTGCGTCTGATAATTCTCCTTGTCTTCTGATGATTGTTTGTAAGGCCAGGATATACTCTTTTCCTGCTTCTCCAGGTCGTTGATAGTTGGCGGCCACGTAAAATAGTTTGAGTGGGCCAAGAAATCACTCCATGATTTCTACAGGTGTCGACCCATCAAACCTAGTGCTAGGAGTCGCAATGACACAAGGGGACGACCACGTCATAGCATATGCCAGCCGTACCCTCACCCCCGCAGAAAAGATGCATCCCTACTTGGAAGGGTACCGATTCACCGTTATGACTGATCATCAATCACTTCGTTGGCTGCACTCGATAAAAATCCCTTCAGGACGTCTGGCACGATCGAACATTTTCCTCCAACAATACGATTTTGAAATAAAGTACCGTAAAGCAGTACCTAGTCGAGTAGCAGATGCTTAATCACGACAACCCCTACTAGAACCCGCTGATTCACCAGAGGCTCCTAACCTGTGTGTCATTACCAATGCACCCAACAGTGCCTGGTACCAACGCAAAAAGAACGTAGGCAAGAACCAGCCCGACGCGCACCCCGACTACTGCATCCGTAACAATCGCCTCTTCCGCCATATTTGTGATACCACTAGTTACACAGAGCCCGATCTTGAAGATCCTTGAAAACTGTGTGTCCCAACGTCCCTCCGATGCACCGCAAGCTGGACATTTGGACATCTCGAAGACAATTGCCCGAGTATCTCAGCGATACTACTCGCCGAGGATGTTTAGAGATATCGCCAAATATATCCGCGGTTTCCTACAGTGCCAGCGCCTTATATGAGGACGTCATAGCCCGCTTTGGCAGCCCTCGTACCGTAATAAGTGACAACGGCACCCAGTATACCAGTGGAGTATTCCGGACGCTGCTACAGGAATTTGGTATCCAGCATCGGCTCACTCTTCCGTACACACCCCAAACAAACCCAGTGGAACGAGCAAACCGCACCATAAACAAATCACCATAAATGGGACCAGCACCTACCTGACTTGCAACTGGCCGTGAACAGCTCAAAACATGAATCCACCGGTTTCTCTCCCGCCTTCCTGAACTTCGGACGCGAGTTAATGTTGCCCAATATCCTATATCAAACAACGCTGTGCTATACAACGCTGTGCCCACCAGACATACTTACCGATTCACCATGTTGGCCGAAGTGTAAGGCCTAGTTCGTTTAAATTTAGCACAAGCCTCTTCCACCCAAAGTCATCATTACAACCTGCGCCGACGGAACTGGCAATGCCATATCGGAGATTTGGTAATGAAACGGGAAAACACCCTGTCTTCCGCCGCGAAAGGTTCGCCGCTAAACTCGCACGTAAATATTTCGGCCCTTATAAAGTCTGTAAAGTTCTCTCCCAGCTAGTATATGATTTAAAAGACTCCCGCGGAAAGAGGAGCAATAGGGTACATACAAAAAACTTAAAGCCTTATTATAATACCATTTCTAGTGAGCAAGAGAATTCGACTAACCGGCAGGTTGCCCGGGGAACCTCCGAGAAATGCCTGAACGCCCACTACCCAAAACCCCACGCGAGACCTGGAACAAACACAACGCTGGCCAAGTATAATAGGCGAATATACAAAAAAACGGGCTCAGACCCTGAAACGTGTGAATTAGTATACAGTCGCTCAAGTTGGTACTTCCAATACGAGATATGTAAAATAGCATTCACAGTCGCCCACAGAGGACTGATAGTGAACTTCGGTTTGGCAGTCTAGTGGTGTCGTGGTGAATTAGTTTACAGTCGCTCAAGTTGTTACTTTCAATACGAGACGCGTAAAAGAGCGTTCACAGTCGCCCACATAGGACTGATAGCGAACTTCGGTTTGGCAGTCTAGTGGTGTCGTGTGAATTAGTTTACAGTCGCTCAAGTTGGTACTTCCATTACGAGACGCGTAAAATAGCGTTCACAGTCGCCCACAGAAGACTGATAGCGAACTTCGGTTTAGCAGTCTTTCTAGTGGTGTTGTGTTAATTAGTTTACAGATGCTCAATCCAACACTAACTCTTATTCTGGTCCTCGAATACGTTAATAAGTCCTGGTTTCCTTAACGCATCTTTATAGTTTCTGTTTCATGCTCGCCATTATTGCTTCCTCCGCCGCTAAAGTAGTAGCACTAGCTGTCTACTAATAGCTCTCGCCACTAGCTTTCCCATAATAGCCGCCTCCATTTGCACGTATACCTTACGTCATGGTTGCTTGCTTTTTGCTCCCGCCGCCATTAGGCACCCCCGCTTCCTGCCATTGCTTTTAGCCTCGTATCGCATGACTCGTCATGAGCAGACTAAATAACTTGATCTTGATAACCTGATCTTGATCTGGCTGATATAAATCTGGAAATAAACCTGTAATAACAATATATCTGTGTATTTCTTGAAGATAGGGTAACACAAGACCTATCTGTGTATCACGTGACCTGGATTCCGCCCTTCTCCACTCGAAGCTATTCGTGGCCCCTGCTGATACTGTCTGTAGGGGAAAGTGGTCTGTCTACACTCTAAACTCTAGACAGTGGCGCTCGAGATATAAATTCCGCCCCGAAGCCGGAAAGAGCGTCAAAATGTACTTAAACAAAGGGCAGAAAATCAAATAAAAACATCTATAGAAATTTTATTTAAAAATAATACAGTGACATCTAGAAATGATAAAGTTAAAATATATACATAACAGTTTGATTGGCATATAATTTTCTCATTTCTCGGTGGTTTTTTTTTGCTGCTAATTTTAATCTAAAAGCTGCATACCTACTGACAATTGTGGTTTTCAAATTATGCCAAAATTATTATGCAATTGAATGCAAAAAATTAAAATTTATTTATGAAAAATTCATTGAGATTTACATTCTACTGACTAACAATATAAAACCCTCTTATAATCTCAAAAAACAGACGGTCCCATCCATAACGTTATATAAAAGTTTAACTGTATATGAAAAGAACAGATACATATAACATTACTGTCAGTACAACATTACAAGACATTATAAAACAGATTATATAACTGTCTTACTAGCAAATACGTTTTCTTATCTTTATTCATTTCTCCTGCTATTTTTAATCTACACATAGCATACCTACTGATAATTTTTGCTGTTAATTTGTTGACAATTTTCTTTAAAGGTAATAACAGTGTGCTATTATAACTGTTTTATGTAGGAGTGGCCATTACGGCCACTTTGTTTATTAGGCTGACCTGATATATGTATTCCTCAACACGATTTTTTTTTATTTTCAAAATTATTTACTAATTTCCTTACCTGATAATTATATAAAATACTGCACAATAATTACAGCTACAGGCTAATGTCAGTAAATAGTCCAATCCCTTGTTTAAAGCACAAATAAACACTTCCAAACACAAAACTCAATCCACTTGAAAGGGATGTAAACAACATACTCCTACCAATATAAATTAGGCTGATTAAAATTATGCAATTCGATTTCGGAAAATATAAAATCTATAGCTAATTTATATTTATTAAAAAAAACTATTTTACAGATGATTATGTAACTGTTACTATTACTAAAAATTGTTTGATCTATTGAACTATTAAAAATATTATCATAATTTCGATATCTGATAGGTCTTATAGGAGATAGAATTATTAGTGCTCTCTATAATTAGCTTTATATTTATACCAACTGTATAAACTCCTCATTTACTATATATGTAATAGTCGTTAGTGATAGCATAATCTCTATTTAATTAGGATAAATATTACTCATATTGATGGCACCTATAATAGACAAAATTAATATGATGTTCTCCCGAGTTAATTAATTTGAATGCGTACAAACAAATTTGGTTAATCTTATAGTGTAAACATATTTTTTATGTATATTATTTGTTACTTTTTTTTCTTTATTAAAAGTTCTACGTACTATAATTATTTTCATTGGTCACAATTATCTTTTTATATCACTATAGTGTATTATTTAAAAAAAATTAGATTGTCATCTAAGAAAGTAAGAAACTGAATTTAATAGTTCATTCTTTACAACATCAATCATTAATAAATATGTTAGAGTCTGCTTATAGACGAGTACAATGATCTTACATTTTTTATATGAAAACGTGACGTCTCAAGACGACAAAATTATGGAAGACATTATTGTCATCAACATTTGACAATATTAGGAGAAAATCCTAATACCTTAAAAAATATACCTAATACGTTTATGACTACATAAATACTTTCGGTTAAAATGCTTTGCGTTGGTAAAAATAAACCGCTTAAGTTATTTTTCTTGATAATTTTTTACTTAGATACCGATTTAAACTGGAATAAATTTTCGAAAATCAGTCAATTTATTCTCATTTGTGATATTATAACTGAACATTTCACACCGCAATTTTTAAACCAATCAGAGACCTGTTTCGTGCTTGGTTACCATGCATAAATTATGGAATATAATATTGTAATCACCGTTTGACATTATTAAGAGAAAATCATTAATATATATAATATGTTTATGACTACAAACTCTTTCAATAAAAATTCTTTGCGTTGGTAAAAATAAACAGCTTGGAATTATTTGTCTTCATTATTTTTTGATATATCTAAATACCTATTGAAACTGGCAACAAATTTTTGAACATGTGTCAATTTATTTTCAATTCATTCTCACTTGTGATATTACAAGTGAAAATTTCACACCGCAATTTTTAAATCAATCAGAGACTAGTTTTTTGCTTGGTTACCATGGACACATGGAACGGAATTGATATACCTACGAATAAACCTTCATGGTCACCTAACCTTTCCCTTTTCATGTCTCTGAATAATCTTATTGTCGATTAAGACTATGGACACATGGAACGGAATTGAAATACCAATAAACATTCTTGGCCACCTAACATTTCCTTTTTCATGTCTCTAAATAATCTTATTGTCAAATAAGACTACTTTTAAAAAATTTTAGCTGTTAAATATTGTTACTGAATCCCCATGTGCTTGAATAAATATGAATAAATAACTGGAAATCACTAATACTAGGGAGATTACATGTGAAAATTAAAAATATGAAAAGATAGATATTTGTCTAATCTTAGAAAGCGCCAATAAAATGTTAAATCGATTGTACAATGTACAGACACTGATATGTATAAGCAACTTCGTTATTCTTGCAGATGCCCTACTTAATGCACCTAGTATATCGATGCACCTAGTATACATTCCACGACAATGAAGAACTAACTTTTCAATAAATGTTTGATTAATATTGGATTATCGATTTCCATTTTAATGTAAGTAAGTACCAAGTATTGTTCAATCTCGATCCCTAGGACCCCCATGCTATAGCAGTACAGTCATCCTTTCCCTACACGACAAAGGTAAGTGAAAGCTAGTTTTAAGAAACCAATTTCCAAAGTGTTAGTTTTAGGAAATCAGAGTGCAACGATTATTCTATTAATCCTTGAACTGCATATATCCAGTCATATACCTTTTAGGTAGACTGTGAGCAAGACAACTGGTTCTTGCTGAAACGAGAGATTAAAACAGAACAGTTGATGAACAACAAAACTAATTTAGAGCATTTAGAAAGTGAAGCCGAAACCTCAAATAACCAAACCCTATTATAAGACCAGCTCGTTTAAATTTGCAACCAATAAAAATCTTCAGGATCCTCGGCGGTAATGCATTTGCATTAAATTGCTATATATCAGGATGTGATGCATTGATAAATACTTTCATAGACCTTAGCAATACTCCTCAACCCATTGTTTTAAATACTTATTTATTAAGGTCCATTTGTTCAAAATTACAGGGACAAGCCCTAATGAGAATTAGTTATAGATTCGATCTAGATTATTGGAAAAAAGTTAAGTGTTTTATTATCATGATTATATTATATTATCATGACATTATCATGAGCATCTAATATGTTATGACTCTTAACAGTACCGAGTGCAATTACTCCACAATTGAAAAAGAACTGCTCTCAATAGTGTGGGCAGTCCGTAACCTCAGGCCGTATCTTTTTGGAACAAAATTTACGAAATATTATATCATAAACCACTTCAATGGTTACTCTCCCTTAAGGAAACAAATTCGCGATTACTTAGATGACTTAAACTTGAAGAATATGACCATGAAATTAAATATAAAACGGTAAACATAATACCAACACTGACGCACTCTCTCGTATTAAGTTATATAATGAATTGAGACAGATTGCACTTGAGACAGGTAACCAATCTATTATAAATATTCCAGGTGGTATTATCTTAGATATTGACAATTTCGATTTAGACAACTTACCTTCCCCCGACCCTGATGCACTAAGGGAAGCACTAGATGATTTACAAACAATTCACTCAAACGAAGAAGACCCTGTATTAGATATTCGTTACACAGTAATCTTTTAAATATCTATTAAAATCAACTTGTATTTCACGAAATACAAAATGCAATTTCTAACTTTGGTACCCAAATATAAGTACCCAAGGTACCTATATTTGATTAAACTAGAAGCACCCTAACTTTTAAAATATCTAGCTCAGATGACGAAATAATAAAACTGCTTAAGCAATTTATTAATCCCTCAGAACTACAGTGTATGTTCTTCAATTCCGATAGCATAGAAAAGAAAATCACGAGCATATTCATTCAAAGACAATCATTTGACTCAAAATTAAAATTTAACATTTCAAATAAATTTCCAACAGACATAATAGAACAGGAGGACAATATAAACTAATTAAATATTATCACGAAACAAAAACTTGCCATCGTGGAATAAATGAAACCAGAATTGCCCTAATGAAAAGATGTTATTGGCCTAATATAGCAGAAACTATAACAGCTTATATAAATAATTGTAATACATGCCAACAAAATTAAATTGCAAATAACGCCCACAGCTAAACAACCGCTTGATATAATCTATTTGGATAAGTTCTTTGCAGAAAAAGAAATATTTCTCACATTACTAGACCCATTCTCTAAATACGGACAAGCCTATCTACTACCCAACAAAAATGGTATAACTATACAACAGTTAATACTCACATTTATTTCCCACTTCAGAACTATAAAGCAAATAACTGCTTATTCAGGAAAAAAATTCGACAATACTATTATTAAAGAATTTTGTAAACTACATAACATCGATTTACATATAACGACACCAAGAAATTCAAATTCAAATTCTCCAGTGGAACGCTTCCAGTCTGCAGTACTAGCTTCAATCAGATGCTTAAATAATGAATACTCAAACAAGACAATTGAATACTTAATGCCCATGGCAGTATCCTGCTATAATAATTCGATTCACAGCGTACCCATTTTGAAATAATATTTGGACACTTAAGTAAACCAACCCCCTTTGAACCTACTAAACAAAATATCACTACAGAATATATTTAAGCTCAAAAAAATAATACATCACAATCATATAAAAACTTAAAAACAAGTATAGAAAATCAAAAAAATTATAATATCTCAAAAATAAATAAATCTAAACAAGACCATCAGCTTTTAAAAGAAAACGAAATCGTATATATCAAGGAACTACATGTCAGACATAAAACTAGAAACAAATTTAAAGAAGCCAAAGTCATTAATGACGTAAATAAGTTAGTGAAAACTAATAAGGACACTTACCACAAAAATATAATAAAACCCAGTAGAACATCTACTAATGACAGTCTCTCAACGACAGAAGACATAAAAGTAGAAAATCTAGAACATCCAATCCTTCCTCTCAAATTCTTAGAATACACAAACCTAGTCTACTATTTATATTTGTTCTATTTGAACATATTATATATAAAAACATTAGGCATACAGTTATCCAGAAGCTGTTAAACTTTAAAATGCATAAAATCTTGTTGAACCTATTGAAAAACAACTACTTTTTCCAACTATATGCTGGAGAATATTGAATTACATATACAATAGAGTTATGAAGCATTCAAAGAGGGAGTGATATATATATATATATATATATATATATATATATATATATATATATATATATATATATATATATATATATATATATATATATATATATATATATATATATATATACATATATATATATATATATATATATATATATATATATATATATATATATATATATATATATATATATATATATATATATATATATATATATATATATATATATATATATATATATATATATATATATATATATATATATATATATATATATATATATATATATATATATATATATATATAAATGGTTATTTGGAACCATGAATGACGACGCCGACGGTAGACAAGACATTCAAAATAACTTAAAAATATTAAATAAAAATCAAGCAATACTCAAAGATCAATTAAATTTAAAGACCTCTCTTATAAATACTTTATATGACAAGTTAAATAATACTTTGATACAAAAAAAATAATCAAATAGAATAAGTAAAAGAATAACTACTATACAAAGCTTTAGCGGTCAAAGATAGTAATATTTTATTTGTTCTACAAGAAATAATAAATAATTGTCAAATCTATGCATAGAGGTTTGCTAGTCGGTAACATGTGGCAGTAGACAGCGCCATCTTCACGAACTTAGCTAAATGAAGCGTTTTGCGGTGAAGAACTCTTTATAAAAAGCAAATAAATATGAATGTGCAATAACGGATCACTGCCAACTATTAGGTCCCTATCACAGAAGAGAGACCTTATAGAGAAGCGAAGGTAACGTCGCGTCGCGTCGGTCCGTTTTATGTTGGAAGGTCCATTTTCAGTGGCCTTGCACTACTTGTTACATTGAGAGAAATGTGATATTAATATTAGAACCTAATTTTGTGTGATACATGACACTAAAACCTACGCGGAAAAGAGGAAGGGTGTTTTTAAAATGGAAAAATATTGTAAATGAGAAGGTAGTTGAATACATGAAAGAATGGTGAATAAAATATCATGTAAGTGATGCAACTCTATTTTTCCATATTTTATATAAATATTAAACTACTTTATAAATTCAAAATATACCTACATAATGTGGTTTTCCAAAATGTGGTTTTCAAAAGCGTTTCAATTTCATATTTCTAAGAGTTAAGGGAAATATTAGTAAACCATTTAAACAAATCAAAAACAGCATAATTATATATAATTATGCTCAATTTCAAAGTTGATTTTCTCGCTTTTTTGGTAATTGCACTGTAATAAATTTTTATTCAGATTTCAGTTTTAGGCTTATACAGGGTGCAAAAATGAGAATAGTTTATTTACGTTAAATTTGAGACACCTTGTAGGGAGCATTAGCGACAACAACGGATGCACAATGACATCATACTGTAGCCTCATGTTTTCTGAACATTTTGTTTTTTAAATTTCTCCGATATCTGCAATATTAAAGAAAATAAACATGTTTTTTTTTTATTAAAATAACATTTTAACAATAATTAGCAATACGTAGCAAAAAAGTGCATAGTAGTAGCGCGTGTTTCCACCGCTACTTCTAATAACTGACTCAGAATACATTACTCTTTCAGAAAAAAAACACAAAATTGTTTGATAGCCGATCTTTGTCTTAATCCGCGATGAAATTCTGGTTTTGTTGAAAATTGCAAATCAACCCCTAACTCTGGCGCGCCGTAGAGTGGAAACTATTAGTCGCAGACAAAAAATGCAAAGAGTCAAATTGTGCACAATTTTGTTCTCTACATATTTTATTTTAACTACTTTTTTTCGATAGCACTTATCACAATGGCGCTAATTCCCGAAAAGCGTCGCAATGCAAGCGAGTTTTTTCGTCCTCCACCCCTCGAGCGCCAACCCCCCGAGGTCGCAATCTAAGGTGTACTATCGGGCACCTGTGTCTACCATCCCACCAAATTTCAGTTCTTTCCGACCCTTATACGAATACTTACCCGACCGAATATAAACCCCCAAAGCTTGGCCTATAAAGGAATACGCAATTCACAGTCCATTAGTCAGATTTTAAAATTGTTGCAAAGATGCAGACATTTTTCTAATGGCAGATATCGGGTACATTACAACAATGCACACAACACTTTATTGCAAAAACGGTTAGACAATTTTGGGGTAGATACTTTCTGGTCACCCGATATATTATTATTATATAATTATTGTAGTTACATTATGTAACTTTCCTGAAACTATTTGTGCTGAAATTTAATTTTAATAAGCAGCCTGCAAAATTCTGAACGCGGTAGTTCCTCCCATAGGTGCTGAGGAAACGAGGTAGTAAATTCCTTAGAGATAGAAAACACTTTCTCTGTTTATAAACGGAAATTCATACCCAAATTGATTTTAGATATATTTCCCAGGATGCTTTACATATTTGTTTACGTAATAGGAACTTGGCGGTAATAGTGGTTATTAACTTCATAACTCCATATCCAAGAAAGGGAAACCAAACATCGTTCGTTGCATATAACCTTAGTCAAGGAATATTTAGATACACGTTAGTTGGTATTATTTATCCGATACTTGTCCATTATTATGTTTTTGACCTATCTACATTAATATTAATATACGAATAATTCATGCTAGTAGTCTATAGCTAGTAGTAATATTTAATTCAACAACCAACAATATTACAAAATACAATTGGGAAACTGTTAAGAGGAAGGAGTTTTCATAAGAGGATTGTGATATTATTATAAGTTATTTAAGTACGCTAGCGTAGGTACCTGTGGTTTACCAGTATCGACCATTTGAATAGGTATTTGTACTATATATTATGTCGGTCGTACAAGATAACGCTAAGACCAGTGACGAATCGGAGTGTAATTTGTATATTCATTTGTGTGACAAATAAAAATATCTCGTACAAATTCTATTTTATATTGAGTATCATATGGTAGAGTAAAGTCTATCCAAGCAGGAGTTCCACAGGAAAGCGTACTGGACTTGTCCTTTATTTACACTACAATACTGATTTACCAACAACACCTGGGATAATAGCAGTTATTTTGATATGATACGGCAGCTATATTTTCTGATGATATGGAGATCCTATGTTCAAATAAAAACCACCATCAGAACTTTTATAAAATAACACATACCAAGTTAGATAAATAGTTAAAGAAGTAGTAGAGAAGTAGCCAATAAGCAAATAGTCTTATCAATAAGCAAATAGTCCCATCGTCTTAGCAAACGAATCACCAACTTACGTGTTATGGCCCGTAAGTTGACGGTTGACAAAGAGATCGAAAATTAACCTATTGCACAACTTTCTTAGTAAGTTAACTTTATTGACTATTAATCAAAATAAAAAAAGTACAGTTTCCAGAAAGTGTAATTTTGGTCTCCTTTGATGCCTCTTCATTGTTTTCAAGTATACCAATTCCTCAAACTATTTATCGCTATGAAATACTCAAAGTTCTGGACTACCTTGGGTATTTCATACAGTTAAATTGTCTCGACCAGGAAGAGGATATATATTGAGCTTACAAAGCATTGTATGATGCATAATTGATTACAATTTAATGACTCCTTCTTTGAACTACATGAACAGACGGCAGTGGGTGTCGCTTCGTCACCCTTTATTATCAACTTCAATATGAGCCGATTTAAAGTTCAGGGCCGGCTCATGACATGAGGTAGTGAGGCAACTCAGACGGCATTATTTTAGGGAAGACATTTTCCATATCCGTATAGTATTTCTTTTTAGACTTATTTTGATTAAATATACATAAATTACAACGAATTAGGCATTTTAAGTTATAGTAAATGTGGTAATATTTCTTTTAAACAATTCTAAATAATTCCGGCTTTTAAGTGAAACGTCATCACGAATTTCTAAAAGGCGAATTGTATCATTTAAATAAGGCAAATGAATGAGGAAATGAAATTCAAATGAAGGGGCATATTTTTCAAATGAAGGGGCCTATATAAGATGTACACATTGATTTCACCGAGTCGTATAGTTCAACTCGACTGAAGTGGAAGGCTATTTCGATGAAACGTCGAATGATTAGGTCGTTCTACCAGTGTTGACCCGTGTTATCATTAAGAAACGGTTTCACGAGTCGTAAAAACGTTCGAAGGTGGTTTTAGAATATGGTCGTCTGTCAGATTTGACCAATCGAACAAAGTAGCCAAGTCTTTGACACTTCGATTTCAGTGTTGGTGTATTTTTCTTTCGCTTTGGCATATTATTAAGTACAGTTCTGTAAGAAAAGCTTTTGACAATTAGATTTCTTTATTTATGTATTTACATTTCAGTATTTGTCTTCATTTTAATAACACCTATTTTTGTCACCAAATATAAATTTTTATTCAATACTGTCAATCTTATTCAATATAATATCAATATAATATGTCTTTATTCAATATAAAATCTTAACTACTAATCACTGTCATTAGCCATCCCTTGGATGTTGCAGTATATTCAGGGTAGACCCAGTGGGATATCATCCCATCCGTCGCAGGATAGACATAAGTACTCCTTCTGGGATTTTTCTTTTTTTAACGTATGATTATGTCGACGCAGTTGTTCTATGCAACTAGCTACTGTAAATATAGTTCCGTATAGAAATAAGTGATGACAAAGCCCAAATATTTACACCAAATATGCTAGCATTATATTACATTTATTCATTTATTAAAGTTTTTCTCACAGTTCACAGATCATAATATAATTATTGTATTTGTTTTTTTTTTGTAACTGTGAACCCTTTGTTGATTCATTCAAATAACAACACCATGCAGTTTAGTAAATTTCAGGCTTTCTTTAAGTATATGGGCCAGATAAAATTACTTGGTGCCCATTTACCTTACAATCTGGCGTCCTTTGTAATAGCCGCTATAATAGCCGCTATAATAGCGAACCGATGCATATATGAACTGAAAACTTGATTATTTGTTGATTTGTTATTGGTACTTCTTACAGTTCTAATAGAAGAATAATCGAATTCATATACTTACCTTTTGTGTGTGATGTTGCAACTAGGTAGTTTAACATGTGGCCGAAGTTGACTAAAACGAAACCAATAAATATATCTATCGTTTAAAGTAAGAGAAAATGCGGGGTCACATTCTATAATTTTATTACCATTTTCTTAACATTATCTTGATTCATTTTATATAAAAACCAGTGATACAAAATTAGGCGCTTTATATGTAACACATATGTATACATTTAGTTATATTTATTAAATAAGTAACGACAAAAAATCTTGGTATTAACTATTATATTTGGAATATACAAAAAAGCAATATAAAGAAGAAGAAAAATGAAAATATGATTTATTTTCATTCAACTATTTCACTGTACATTTGATATGGCAATCTGAAAATTTAATTACCTACGCACAATAGCGGCTCAATAGCATATCAGTTAAATATTCACATTATCATATCTCAAAATTATTATATTGATGTGGTATTATTACTTTTGTAAAAGTTTTTATTTTTTTATTTTATCACTAATCGCTAATACCTAGCTGTTGGTACCTAATGGCCACAAGTAATTAAAATTGGACTCCAAGAGCATTACAGTTGCATCTGGTATTATCAAGATGTTTAAGGTTGGGATTTTTTAGAGTGAGAGGCAAATAGTGGCATTTATTTCGGTTAAGTGGAAATAATTAAACAGCTACATAAGATCTGATAATCAAATTAGGTGCATGCACTAGCTATTATTATAGTGATTATTATAGTATAAGGTTTTTTCCGAAACTTTTCTTATAAACTTGTTCTGTGCGCTTGCAATGAAAATAATGTTGATAATGTTGATAATGAGTAATGATTTTAACAATATAAATGCATATTTTCATTGCAAGCGCACAGAATAGGTTTATAAGATTTTTTTTTAGACAAAAACATAATAATCATTACAATAATAATAGCTAGTCCATGCATCTAATTTAATTATTAGATCTTATGTAGGTTTTTAATTATT